>SJYC01071986.1:0-15412 GCA_006408675.1 Madoqua kirkii
ACAGTTCTGAAAGAGATGGGAATACCAGACCACCTCACCTGCCCCTTGAGAAATTTGCATGCAGATCAGGAAGCAACAGTTAGAACGCGACAAAGAACAATAGACTGGTTCCAAACAGGAAAACGAGTACCTCAAGGCTGTTTATTGTCAAGCTGCTTTTTTAACTTACGTGCAGAGTACATCATGAGAAATGCCAGGCTGGAGGAAACACAAGCTGGAATCAAGAATGCTGGGAGAAATATTAATAATCTTAGATATGCATATGACACCACCCTTATGGCAGAAAGTGAAGACGAATTATAGAGCCTCTTGATGAAAGTAAAAGAGGAGAGTGAAAAACCTGGCTTAAAACTGAACATTCAGAAAACTAAGATCATGGCATCCGGTCCCATCACTTCCTGGCAAATATATGGAGAAACAGTGGAAACAGTGGTTGACTTTATTTGGGTGGGCTCCAAAATCACTACAGATGGTAACTGCAGCCATGAAATTAAAAGACACTTACTCCTTGGAAGGAAAGTTATGACCAACATAGACAGCATATTGAAAAGCAGAGACATTATTTTGCCGACTAAGGTCCATCTAGTTATCTTATTTATAAAACTGAAACACTTGACCCACCTCCCAGAATATTGGAAATAAAAGCAAAAGTAAACAAATGGGACCTAATTAAACTTAAAGTCTTCTGCACAACAAAGGAAACTATAAGCGAGGTGAAAAGACAGCCTTCAGAATAGGAGAAAATAATAGCAAATGAAGCAACTGACAAACAACTAATCTTGAAAATATACAAGCACCTCCTTGTAGCTCAATTCCAGAAAAATAAACGACCCAATTTAAAAAAAGTGGGTCAAAGAACTAAATAGACATTTCTCCAAAGAAGACATACGGATGGCTAACAAATGTATGAAAAGATGCTCAACATCACTCATTATCAGAGAAATGCAAATCAAAACCACAATGAGGTAGCATTTCACGCCAATCAGAATGGCTGCTATCCAAAAGTCTACAAGCAATAAATGCTGGAGAGAGTGTGAAGAAAAGGGAACCCTCCTACACTGTTAGTGAGAATGCAAACTATTTCAGCCACTATGGAGAACAGTGTGGAGATTCCTCAAAAACCTGGAAATAGAACTGCCTTATGACCCATCAGTCCCACTGCTGGACATGCACACCAAGGAAATCAGAATTGAAAGAGACATGTGTACTTCAATGTTCATCACAGCACTGTTTATAATAACCAGGACATGGAAGCAACCTAGATGTCCATCAGCAGATGAATGGATAAGAAAGTGGTGGTACATATAACAGTGGAGTATTACTCAGCCATTAAAAAGAATATATTTGAATCAGTTCCAGTGAGGTGGATGAAACTGGAGCTTATTATACAGAATGAAGTCAGCCAGAAAGAAAAACACCAATACAGTATACTAACGCATATATGTGGAATTTAGAAAGACGGTAACGATAATCCTGTATGCGAGACAGCCAAAGAGATACAGATGTATAGAACAGTCTTTTAGACTGTGCAAGAGGGAGAGGGTGGGATGATTTGGGAGAATGGCATTGAAACATGTATACTATCATATATGAAATGAATCGCTAGTCCAGGTTCAATGCATGATACTGGATGCTTCGGGCTGGTGCACTGGGATGACCCAGAGGGATGGTATGAGGAGGGAGGAGGGAGAGGGTTCAGGATGGGAAACACGTGTATACCTGTGGTGGATACATGTTGATGTAGGGCAAAACCAATACAATATTGTAAAGTAATTAGCATCCAATTAAACTAAATAAATTTATATTAAATAATAAAGTGCTCTTGTAGGCAGCAAAAAAAAAACCTGAAACACTAATATTTTCTATCTCATATAATTATTGTGGTTATTTAATGTAATAATATATGCAAAATGCTTACAAATCAGCTTGTTTCAAAGAACGAATCCATAAATGATAGCTATATAGCATCAAGCATACAGTATGCAATGGGTATTGTTAATGACAATTCTGTAAAGGTAGACAGGAGCCAGATCATCAATTACTTAATCACTACATTAGCAAGTGTGGAATGTGCAGGACAGTACTGATTATTTTAAGGAAATGATCTAATTCTTACTGTAGAAGCATTATCTCAGTAGTAGTGAGAATCTAAAATACAGAAAAATGAGACAAAGTAAAAGGAAAGTATATAGGAATCTATGCTATTAGAGAAATTAAAAAAATTTATGGGTTAGTAGTCAGGAAAACATAGAAAATTTTGGAAATTAGAAAATAAGCACAATTTGGAAATCTGTTGGATTTGCATGATGTAAGATCATGGACTTTAATACTGCAATACTTTTAGATAGTCATTTAAGATCATGTTTGCCCCATCACAAGAACACAGAATTGATGAATCTGTCATTTTCCCTAAGAAGTAAAACTCTGTAAGGGACTCGTAGTGTGTTACCCTGTAGAATGATTCTAAGAGATGGCTTTAAATGTTTTACCTTACAGTATGAGTACTACTCAACACACACATTAAAATAACATCTTTATTATCAAAAAGAGACAAGAGTGTAAGTTTATATTAAGACAGATGATGAGTGCAGCCATGAGGTTAAAAGATGCTTGTTCCTTGGAAGAAAAGTTATAACCAACTTCATTTCAGTTCAGCTGCTCAGTCGTGTCCAGTTCTTGTGACCCCATGAACTGCAGCACGCCAGGCCTCCTTGTCCATCACCAACTCCCAGAGTCCACTCAAACTCATGTCCATCGAGTCGGTGATGCCATCCAACCATCTCATTCTCTGTCATCCCCTTCTCCTCCTGCCCTCAATCTTTCCCAGCATCAGGGTCTTTTCAAATGAGTCAGCTCTTCACATCAGGGGGCCAAAGTATTGGAGTTTCAGCTTCAACATCAGTCTTTCCAATGAACACCCAGGACTGATCCCCTTTAGGATGACCAACTTAGATAGCATATTTTTAAAAAAGAGACATTGCTTTGCTAACAAAGGTTGTCTAGTCCAAGCTATGGTTTTTCCAGTAGTCAAGTATGGATGTGAGAATTGGACTATAAAGAAAGCTGAGTGCCGAAGAATTGATGCTTTTGAACTTTAATATTGGAGAAGTCTCTTGAGAGTCCCCTGGACTGCAAGGACATCCAACCAGTCCATCCTAAAGGACATCAGTCTTGAATACTCTTTGGAAGGACTGATGTTGAAGTTGAAACTCCAGTACTTTGGCCACCTGACACATAGAATTGGCTTATTTGAAAAGACCCTGATTCTGAGAAAGACTGAAGGCAGGAGGAGAAAGGGATGACAGAGGATGAGATGGTCAGATGGCATCACCGACTCAATGGGCATGAGTTTGAGTAAACTCCATGAGTTGGTGATGAATAGGGAGTCCTGGAGTGCTGCAATCCATGGGGTCACAAAGAGTTGGACGTGACTGAGCAATTGAACTGAACTGATTTAATCAAGTTTTTCTGAGTGAAGAAAGAATATGCTAACAATACAACAACAACAACAAATGAGGATCTAGTTGGAATGTGTCATTGCAATTTCTACATTTCTAAAGGATGTGTTATTCTAATGTTTGCAGTGAATTTGTCATCTGTTTTTCCTGGATAGCATTAACGTACATGACAGTGCATATTACTACGGGTCAATATCTAAAATTTTATTATGTGAAATATTATTCTTGCATCATTCTCCTCTTTGTTGGAGTACATCCTCTAGAGAGGTAGACATTTCTGCACTAGATCTTATTCTCTCTCATAATTCAAAAGAAATAATTCATGAAATGCTATCCATTTTTCTTGAATTTTTTGCATTTTCCTGTGCTGCTCAGGTTTTCTGTGATAATAAAAGCTTGAAAATCTCAGTGACTTATACAAAAGATGTATTTATTAATCACAGTCCATAGCAGCTGCTGTGGCTTTACTGCTGTGACTATGGGTCTGCTTAACTTGGCTTGGATCCTGTCCATGTGTCTCTAATGCCAAAATCCATGAGGAAGTTGCAGTCCTCTTTGGGGGAGGTCTGCTCTGTGCTTGCAGGAAAGGAGAAACCAAAGTAGTCATATAAGATGCACTATTTTGACTGCCTTTTTCTGCTCAGAAACACTTTTTTGAGATCAAGTGTATCACTGTGTACATCAGTAGCTCATATCATTATATTGTTGGGTAGTATTCCAAATATATCTAAGTCTGTTTATTCACTTACATGTTGATGGGCATGGGAGCTATTTCCAAAATTTGACATTTAACAATAAACCTGCTCTGATCATTCATATAAAATAATTTATATGGAATTAAATTTTATTTTCTTTAGGAAGAGTGGAAACGCAGAGTGATATGAATAATTCATGTCTGACTTTATTAAAAAAAATGGCCAAACTGTTTTTCAAAGTTGAAATACTTTCCATCTCCACTTGCTTGTTCCATGTATTTACCAGCTCTTTATATTCCATTCGGTTCCGTCGCTCAGTTGTGTCGGACTCTTTGCAGACCCATGGACTGCAGCACGCCATGCTTCCCTGTTCATTACCAACACTCGGAGCTTACTCAAACTCATGTCCACCACATCAGTGATGCCATCCAAACATCTTATCCTCTGTTGTCCCCTCTCCTCCTGCCTTCAATCTTTCTCAACATCAGAGGCTTTTCCAAAGAGTCAGCTCTTAGCATCAGGCGTCCAAAGTATTAGAGTTTCAACCTCAGTATCAGTCCTTTCAATGAATCTTCAGGACTGTTTTCCTTTAGGATCTCCTTGCAGTCCAAGAGACTCTCAAGAGTCTTCTCCAACACCACAGTCTGAAAGAATCAATATTCAGCACTCAGTTTTCTTTATAGTCCAACTATCACATCCATACATGACTACTGGGAAAGACATAGCTCTGATTAGATGGACCTTTGTTGGTAAAGCAATGTATCTCTTCTTTCTAATATGCTGACTAGGCTGGTCATAGCTTTTCTTCCAAGGAGCAAGCATCTTTTAATTTCATGGCTGCAATCACCATCTGAAGTAATTTTGGAGGCCAAGAAAGTAAAGCCTGTTACAGTATCCATTGTTTCCTCATCTATTTGCAATGAAGTGATGGGACCAGTTGCCATGATCTTCATTTTCTGAATGCTGAGCTTTAAGCCAACTTTTTCACTCTCCTCTTTCACTTTCATCAAGAGGCTTTTTAGTTCCTCTTTATTTTCTGCCATAAGGGTGGTGTCATCTGCATATACGAGGTTATTGGTATTTCTCCTTGGAATCTTGATTCTAGCTTGTGCTTCTTCCACCCCAGAATTTCGCATGGCATACTCTGCATATAAATTAAATAAGTAGGGTGACAGTATACAGCCTTGAAGTATTCTTTTTCCTGTTTGGAACCAGTCTATTGTTCCATGTCCAGTTCTAACTGTTGCTTCTTGAACTGCATACAGATTTTTTAGGAGGCAGGTCAGATAGTTTGCTATTCCCATTCTTTCAGAATTTTCCAGTTTGATGTGATCCACACGGTCAAAGGCTTTGGCATAGTCAATAAAGCAAAAGTAGAAGTTAATAAAGTAAATAAATAAAGAATGAAACTTGAAAAAGTAAATAAATAGATAAATAAATAAGCAAAGCAAATAAAGTAAACAAAATAAAAGTAAAACTTTTATTTTTGCTCTTGATATTATCCATTTTTAATTTTAGCCATTATGTATATATTAGTATCTATTAGCATAAAACATATTTCAATTTTTTTATTTTTCTGAGGTTGACTGCCTATTGTAAAATGCATGATCAAATATCTTACACATTTTGCCTTTTTGCTTTTATTTCTAATAAATTTAAAGATTCTTACCATTTTCTGTGTACAAGGCCTTGTCACATTTATGTAATCTAAAAATAACTTTTCAGTTTTTTGTATTTTTAAGTTTTATTTTCCTGGTGTTTCTTAGTGTTTTAAAGGGAAGATATTTTGTTTATTTATTTATTAACTTGTATTGGCACATGTTTTTTATCTTTAATAAAAAATTTTTGCTTGCCTCCAAATTATGGATTTTTTTTTTTTAGCTTGGAGAATTTTGAGCATTACTTTACTAGTGTGTGAGATGAGTGCAATTGTGCAGTAGTTTGAGCATTCTTTGGCATTGCCTTTCTTTGGAATTGGAATGAAAACTGACCTTTTCCAGTCCTGTGGCCACTGCTGAGTTTTCCAAATTTGCTGGCATATTGAGTGCAGCACTTTCATAGCATCATCTTTCAGGATTTGAAACAGCTCAACTGGAATTCCATCTCCTCCACTAGCTTTGTTCACGGTGATGCTTTCTAAGGCCCACTTGACTTCACATTCCAAGATGTCTGCTAAAAGATGCAGGTTTCTAGATGACCATCCTAGAAGCTGATTTAAGAGATACTGAACAGAGCTTGGGAATAGCATTTTGATATGTGTCTCAGGAAATTCTCAACACCTACTTAAGAAACACTACCATAGGAAATCTACTTTGGCTTACCTCTGTCCTTTAGCTTTCCCCCCAAAAGGACCATTAGAATTGGACTTTAATTCAACTTAGCTCCACAAATGGGACTGGGGCAAAAGGAAGATAGGTGTATATAGCTAATGACTACAGCTTAGCTTAGAGAAACAATTTGATATTCTCATAAAAATTGTTAGTCTTCTTTTGCTAACTAGCAAGCAATTCCTAGTTGTTGTTGTTGTTTAGTCATTCAGCCGTATATGACTCTTTGCAAACCCCATGACTATAGCCTGCCAGGCTCCTCTGTCCGTAGCATTTCCCAGGAAAGAATACTAGAGTGGGTTGCCATTTTCCTTCTCCAGGGGATCTTTACAACCCAAGGATCAAACCTGAATCTCCTGCACTGGCAGGTAGTTTCTTTACCACTGAGCCCTGGGCAGCCCAAAACAACTCCTTACTTGAACTAAAATTAATCTTACTCTTTATTTATCTCTATTAGTAAATACAATTGGTGCTTGAACTTTGCACAGCAAATGGTGGATTTTTACTAAATGCTCATTGACAAGATAAGTGAGAAATTTATGTTCTACACTTGTTAGTAGCGACCCAAGTTTAGTTGGATATCTTCACCCAGTGACAGTTGAAATCAAAGTGTAATAGCATTTAAGTTAAGCTAATAATTGACTATCCTTTATTTTAAAAATGCTAAAGCAGAGCTATAAGCAGAGTGGGTTAGTGTGAACGTCAACTTCCTTTTTAGTTTTCATTAAATAGACAAGTACAGAGCTTCTTAGAAATGTATGTAATTCCAATAACTCAGCAGTTGAGTAAGCCCAGAAAAACATGAGGAAAATAGCTAATATTTGTTCCCAATTTGGTCAGACTCTAAAGGTAATTGCACAAATGATCTCCTCCAATACCAAATGCCATTGCCAAATGTTTGCACATCATATTGCTTTCTGTTTCTACTTAGGGTTTGGAAAACAGTCCTTACAAATTGTCTCTATTTTAGGGATGTGAATAATCACCATATTAATATAGTGGAGTTTAATTTTAATTTCAGATTTTTTTTTCAGAGCCACTGACTCATCCAATTTATTAGTTTCATTGGGAGGCTATGAAATGGATTTGAACTAATTTCTAAAGCAGGAAAATCAAGACAATTGACAGTAATTTCTGCCTCTATCTCCCCTCCATATTTTTGATAAATGAAACATGGAGGCAAGAAGGAATAATTTTTCATTCCTATCCAACTGTCTATTAGCAATTCAATCTTTTAATCCTGTTGTATTAAACATTGTATAGCAATATAGTATAGTGATGAAGATCATGGACCCTTAGTTTCATGGCCTTGAGTATTGATAAGAAACTGATATATTCTTCATCCATAAATGTGGCTAGGGAAAGTATCTATAAGGATTCTTAGGAGGATTAGATGGGACAGCATACATAAAATTCCTAGTGTACTAGTGTCTGGCATACCATAAATGCTCTGCCATCATTGGTGATTATCATTTTTTATCAGCACACACGCTCTGGGTATAAACATGCACACAGGCGAGCCCTGCTTTCGGCCACTTTGCATTTCAGTGTTGCGTGCAGCTGCCCAGTTCCTGCCTGGTAAGCACTTCTGCTTCACCTCTCCCCCTGTAGCCATTCCCTCAGTGATTTTTTGCTGCTGACTCAAATGGTGCTACACCATGGGATGAGAACACCCACACGAGAGTGGCACTGCAGGGAACTGACATCTGAAGAGGATTTAAAATGCACTGGCATCATCTCATGCAGAAATGGAAAAAGAAAGGGCATCTTCATGATAGGTCCACACGCACTAGTTAAAGGCAGGCGTCAGGTGATCCGCTCCCATGCTTCCAAGTCTATACCCGTAACTGCCCGACAGTCACCTGATCATAAAAGCATGGAGTGAGCGGAGATGGAAATCACCCACCTGCCTTCACTGTGCGCAATGAAACTTTTATTAAGGAACAGGTATGGGTGATGAGGAGACAGAAAGCCACTCCCCTGGCATCTGACTGCCTTGGTAGCTGCAAATGGCAGATAATTCTTTTTCTTTCCATTTACACTCTTGGAGGGCTCCCTATGTGCCACCACAAGCAGGGGGAAACAAGATAAAAAGACAAGATCCCTGAAGTCAAAGTGACAATAACCCATGGGAGACATTATTTCTCTAATAAAAGAGCAGCAAAGGACCTGGCCCATCAGTTCAGTTCAGTCGCTCAGTCGTGTCCGACTCTTTGCGACCCCATGAATCGCAGCACGCCAGGCCTCCCTGTTCATCACCATCTCTCGGAGTTCACTCAGACTCACGTCCATTGAGTCCATGATGCCAGCCAGCCATCTCATCCTCGGTCGTCCCCATAGCTGATGCTTAATTAAGATTTGCTGAAGAATGAGGAAATATACAATTTGGGCAATCCCGTATACAAACAAGGGTAGAAAATAAAACGGACCAAGTTTAGCAAGCGCCTGTTGGTGGCTACCATTGCCAGAAGGCATTCTTTGCCTAAATCTGGCCAGAAAGCCCAAGCTTTTACTCAGACCATCGAATCTTGGTAAGTCCATATACCTGTGCTTATGCCATTATTCAAGGTCTTCTCCTGGTCTCCTGAGAAGAAGATAGTGACTTGAAAGGGAACCACTGGCAAGGAGAAGAATCAGTCTGACGTCGCCAGTCCATGTGCCCATACTGGAGAAAATCCCCCTTTCAAGGTGGAATAGGAAATCAGCTCAACTCTTCTGAAAATTTTGGGAGTTGATACATCGTTAGCTCTTGATATCCTTGCTGTGTCCTAACAGCACAGGGATGATCCACCATGATCATGCAGTAACAAGCACTGTTCTATTGCAGTCAACACAATAAAGGGCTTTGATGTACACCCCCATGGGCTCTCATTCATAATGTGAACACAACGATGTTTAGAGGCTTTCAGGACGCTTATAACTTGATGCACCATCTGTGGATTCTTGTCATCACATAAAGCAAATAATTGCTATTTAAAATATCCATGCCACTATTGCTAATTTTTTCATTTCCACAAGCTACCCCACTAACCACCTCTGGGTATTTACACAGTTGATTTAATTATGCTGTAGCTTTGTATGTACTGAACATTATATAGGGGGGATCCATGCATACTGAACTCGCTGTTCTGATATTTAAAACCAGCCCTCTTTGCTTTGTTTCTTTTCTCTATTTTTAGCAACAGGACAATAACCCCTGTCTTTCTGGCCCCTGGAGGGATTAACGTTCATAAGAGCTGTAAAGCTGAAAGATGCTGCCTCTGTGCTGAGTGTGATATAACAAGATATATTTGTAACCACGTGCTGAAAGAGAACTGTCTGCTGGGCATCTCCCACTACCAGCCTGTTCCTGTTGTCAAATGGTATTTATCAAACATGCAGCAACTGTCTCGCAAGCTCAAAATTAATGGGGGGACTCCTGAGAACCTAATTTTAACACATTACCTCCTCTTTGTTATCTGTATTTGTTTGCTTTAAAGCCTGACACTTTAATTGGCACTGCAGACTCCAACGCACAACTGCAATTTTCCTTTGAAAAGTTTAGAGCACTGCTGTCTGAAGAGGCCTGGGTTGAGCAACTGGAGCTCACAGATTGGTAGGGAACCGTGAGGCCACAAGTGCCCAGAAATGCCATGGGTATGGAAGAAAACTGGAGCCCGTCTCAGGGCGGCCGCGAAAGGAACACACACGCCATTAATCTTCTCTCAGAGTCACCCTTCGTAACTACTCCCTTCCTGACAGGCATTTGTCTTCTTTTTAGTTTCCTTCTCAGGAGCTGTCTGTTTTAACCCCCTGTGTCTTCAGGGGCTTGCCGAGTCTGGTTTTGATCCTCTAATTGGCTTTTACCCTTCAATCCTTTTTGATTCCCCCAGAACAAAAATTGGCCCATGCCTTGCCTGTGTTATCCCAACTTTTTCTACTCTGTCACTCATTTTGCTTGTTTTTCATCTTCCAGTGAGACTTAACCTCCCTTTTCCCAACATGTCATGGGGTAGATTTGTCAAGTCTCTCAAACCCTGGCTTCCCTGACCTTCCCTAGTGAAGTGCTTCCCAGGGGTAATTTATTCCTCTGATCCTCAAGTTCCACAATCCTTGGTTTGGATCTTCCCTATAACACATTCTATGCTGATTCATATCCATGAGTTTCTTATTGATAAAGATATGCCAGAGAACGGACTTCCCTGTTACAGAGGATAAGAATCCGCTTGCTAGTGCAGGGGACATGGGTTTGATCCCTGATCTGGGAAGATCCCACATGCCAAGGGGCAACCGAGCCCATTCCCCACAACTACTGAGCCCGCACCCTAGAGCCCACATGTTACAGCTACTGAAGGAGGCATCTAGAAGCCACTGCAGTAAGAAGCCCACAGACCACAGCGGGAGAATAACTCTAGCTCGCCGCAGCTAGAGAAAGCCTGTGTGCAGCAAAGAAGAGCCAGTGCAACCAGAAACAAGTCAACAAATAAAAATCATAGACATATACACATACAAAACATACGCCAGAGGACCCACGCTCCCATGCCATAGACACTCCACAGAGTACTGCAGCGAGCAGGTGCTCAGGAAATATTCTGGGACAAATGGATGCCTGGTGGCTCAGCTGGAAAAGAATCTGCCTGCAATGTGGGAGACCTGGGCTTGATCCCTGGGTTGGGAAGATTCTCTGGAGATGGGAAAGGCTACTCACTCCAGTATTCTTGCCTGGGAAATCTCATCGACTATAGTCCATGCATGGGGTCGCAGAGAGTCTGACAGGACTGAATAACATTTCCTTTTTTAAATTGTATCAGTATTGAAAAACAAAGTCCTACTAATGTTAAAATCAACACCTAGCATGGCTAATCATGTATAAGTACTAAGAAAAAATGCAAAAAGTAACAACAGTTAGGATCTAAGATTCACTGAGCACCTACCAATGTGTCAGACACGTGGCTAGGTGCTTTGCTCGGTCGGGGTTTCCTCTTAGAACCCTCTCCATAACTTTATGAGGAAGGCATTAAGAATATAGATGGGGGAAATGCAGCTTTGAGAGTTGCCTTTCTCTGGGGCAGACAGCTAGCTAACAATCGGCCAATCTGAGATTCGCGTTCAGGTCTGTTTGACTCCAGAGTTTGCTCTCTTTTCCACTTTATTATATTGTCTTCTTTTTCCTTGTGGGCCCATTTAGAAAGATCTATTAGGGTGAAAACCAGAGTGATTCTGCCTGAGACTTTATAAAACCTTGTATAGAAAAGAATAGGTGACGGACACACTGAGCACTCAGAGGTGACTTTTCAATTTCTGTAGGCAATGTCTGCTGGTTTCTATTCCATGGCAGACGGAAGAAAAGCCAAGGCTCAAGGCAGTTTATCTAACTCTTCAGTTCTTAGGTAGGATAAAAATTTCTTCACTTAACAAGGAGGGGGCCAAGCTAGATTCTCATATCAAATCTTGTTACTTGGCAATGACCATATTTTCCTGGTCTTCGTCTTAGAGGTGACTTGCACCAGGCTAATTTAAATGCGAACACAGTGAAAATTTCAACCCAGAGAGAGTCTGAGAGAAAGAGATTGGGGTGGTGGTAGTGGGGAGCCCTATTTACTTTTGGTTAAATGCCAGTACTGCAATAGTCCAAGGTCAATAAAAGAAATGTGAAACCAATTAAGGTTTCTCACCTTCTGGCTGCTTAAGGCTAGGCATATTGCATACCCGAAATACATGATTTTGCAAGGGAGTATTTCTGGGCTACAGTCATGCTACAGAATGGCATGGTGCCAACCTAGCCTGGGACAACACATGTCTACTTTTCAGTCTTGGGTTAAAAGTGCTGTAACCCAAAAGAACAGAGGGGAACAAAAGAGATACAGCAAGAATGTGAATGAAGCATGAATCACAGATACAGGAGATTACCATCAAAAGCTTAAAAACAAAACAAAACAAAACAAAAAAAACCTCTGCCAAAGCTCTATAGCTCTCTGCTAATGACTATCACTGTAATTTCTGCATATTTTAACAGATGTTCTGTTTATAAAACTGCAAACGGATTTAGGGGTTATGAATAAAGCCAGAGGCCCTGGAGATGTTTCTTTGTATGATTAACTGACCACAGGCCATTTGTTTTACAACAAAGATGCTCAATGATCCATGGTCCATGATTTACACCAGCCCGTGTATACTAATGGCTGATGTCTCCATGGTACTTCTCATTAGCAGTTGAAGAGGGACTGGAGGAAAACAGATTACGGGAACAGCTCCCCATTGCTCAACATGCTAGTTCATTAGTGGGTGTGGAATCGATCCGAAAGAAAACTAAGATAATCATAAGCTGAAATTTGAATTATAAATTATAACAATTAAGGAATTCAGTTCAAGGATGAAATATCACTTTTCATAACCATAGCTGTACACACTTTGGTAAACTGGGAATAAGAGGAAGTT
Source organism: Madoqua kirkii (assembly GCA_006408675.1). NCBI lineage: Eukaryota > Metazoa > Chordata > Mammalia > Artiodactyla > Bovidae > Madoqua > Madoqua kirkii. The sequence continues at coordinate 12,898 of SJYC01071986.1, forward strand.
CTGTATATTCTGAATAAGAGATAAATTATGTGAAAATTTCACTAACAATAAACATAATAATAGTGCTGACCTGATTATTTAACTATGCATCAACATTCTACTGGGTGATTTACATAAACCATCTCGCTTTACAACTACATATTACAAGGAGCCCCACAAACCAAAACCAGGAAAACATCAAGGTTGAGGGCATCCCTAGCTACTGGCTACCTTTTTCCTTTCTCAAGGTTCCTCTCCTGTGTTCTCTCCACCAAATGAATTTCTTTACTTACTCCTATTCACTGCTGTCTTATTACCTCAAAACCCCAACTTGACCTCATGGTTTCATTTCCTCTTAAACTTTCAACATCAAATATGTCGGTGGTATGTTTCTGTCTAAATTCCCAGGAGAAGGAATCTGATAACCTCAAGATTTATTTATTTATTTATTTTTGCTATTAGGTCACATCAAAAGTCATAGCCAGCCTACTGATTGGTTGCTATGTTGTCAGTCTTTCTCTTCTAGTCCAGTCAGCTGTGGTTGGACAAGATGTAGATGACACAGGGCACCTAAGAGAGCCCCTCTATTAGCTCTGGGAGTAGAGATTGGCACAGGGTCATCAGATGGTGAAAAAGCCATGGGCCTTGGAGTTAGGCTCTCTGCCTCTGCCTCTTACTAGCTTTAGGAGCTCAGGCAGTCATGTTCCAAACCTGAGATTCAGTTACTATCCATAAAATGGGAAATTTATAATTATCTATTTCATGAGGTTGTTATGAAAATGAAAGGGATGTACAGGTGCTTAGCACAGTGGTTGGGCCACATTTTATCAATGCTAGCTATTCTCATAATACTAGTAATATATTTTACAAATAGCAAAGTATAATTGCAATAATAACCTCCTCCAGGGTAAGCCCAAATTTGAAGATTAAGTGCTTCAAAAGGCACCCACTTAACCACACTGGAGTGTGAGAGAGGAGCAGCTCAGTGTGTCTGTCATTCAAATTAACTGGGTACTTTTGATTTTATTGTACACAGACAAAAGCTAGTCCTCAACTCATTCTAAATGATGAGATTCTTTGTCTAACAGAGGACAGAGGTTGGGGGTTGGATGCTCCCAGACCTTCCCAAATGACATTCACAAATGCCTAGTGGTTCTTGGGGCTTATAGAGTAACATCTGGCTCCAGGAACTCACCCCAAATTTCTCATCCCCAGTCTCACGCTCCTTTGTCAGTCTTATTGAGAGTCCTGCTTTCCTAAACTGCTCTCTCTGGAAAGTACCAGACCCTTCTATTTGAAGTGTCTAGGTCAGCACCTAACATCTGGCATAGCTACTCCCAAAGTTGTTGGATAATTAAATTCTACCCAAGAGCTCAACAGGGGGTGGTGGCAAATGAATACCTGAGGGCACTGTCTGGCTCTCCAAGTTTCATTTGAGTGCAAATTATCACTGTCTGTATGTATTTGTGAGCACAAAAGAATTAGTAAGTGCTCCTGGAATATGATCTCTCTCTCAGTCCATCTGCTGCCCAAGTTCACATTAAGTACCAAATTCAAGGGAGGATAATGAGTTATGCGAAAATGAACTTGCATTTGGAATTTCGCTATCCCCAGGTGATACAAATAGGCACATATGAACTTGCTCAGAAAAATCCCAAGCTTTGGGACCTGAACATATGGTCCGAGTTATTTCACCAGATGAGACGTGGGATTTCCCACAAGTAGGGTTTTGTTGGCAGCTTGGTAAACAATTGTCCCTCAGCGTGGACGCTCCAAATAATGGCAGGGGTGGAACAAGGATGGATCAAGGTGTTCCTGCAAAGGACATTCTCATAAAGAAAGACACCAAATCTTCAAGATATGCCCCAAGGCTCAGCACCATAACTTGAGTTATGCAAGAGATTGGAACCCAAAGGACTTCTAGGGAACTGGAAGGAGTCCAATACTGCTATTAGAATTAAACCTCAGATAAATTTACTCCTGTCCTCACAACCAACATTAATAAGATGCTCTGGGAGCTAAAACCAGAACCATAAGGAATGTTTATGGCATGAAAGGGAGGATACACGAACCTAGCTTATTGCTCCCTTTATATGATCCAAATGTTTACCCCATAGAGCACATGCCCAACACTGTCGATTCCTCTAAATGCTTTACAGCTATTATTACTTAGCCTGAGTTAGAGCATTTTTAAAGTATTTATTAGCAGACCAAATCCCCAGGTAATTTGTGATGCCAAATTTTCCTACACTGTGTATTTGTCAGTGCTGTGTACAACCCACCATGAACAACACAAACCCAAGGAAAAGCTTTGTGCAGAAGAATGTTCCAATACAGGGCTGGCTTTTCATCAGCCTCATTTGTTAACTTTAGCACAACTGAGACACTTTAAAAGATAAAGGTCATTAATATTTCAACACATCATTAAATTTAAATTCAGAACTGAGAACACTTATAAGTGAGAATCCAACCAGTTTTAATTAGGCATTTAATAAAAATTCTCTATGTGAAGAGAAATATTCACTGAATAGTAAGG
>SJYC01071990.1:0-27980 GCA_006408675.1 Madoqua kirkii
GAGTTCAGTGTCACAGATAGGCATGACTTGCCAATTCTCCTGTCCCATTACATTATATTATCTGGCCCAATAAACATTTATGTTCCTTACCTAGCCTATGTAGGGATCTGAATGGTGCAATCTAAGACAAGAAAGACAGTGGTTATATTCAGTATTTCTGCTGGCATGCAGGCTGACTGTTAATCTTCGAAAGTCTTGAAATCCTGTCTGCCCCACTGATCCCTTCCTGTTGTGAAGATGACCATATCTTCCACTTAGTGGTTTTGTAAAAATCTTCTATTTGGGGAGTTTAAAATAGCTCTTTATATTCCCTAATGGTTTATTAAATGATTAGCTCTGTATTATGCCTGGTATTGTCATTAACATCATTTCCACTGTGATTATGTTTAATTGCTATTCAATGTTCAACAGAAAAGGGTAACTCATTCTGTGGCCAAATATAGTTTATATTTAAGGAAATGCAGATAGTACATAATCTGAAAAATTCATTAGCTTCCTAATAGAGAAAAAAAGGCAACCCAAAATAGGTTTAGGAGATGATTATATCTCTATCAACTTGAGCACAGAAATGAAAAGAGTAACACTCTGTGATCATGAAAAAAAGGTACATTTATATGTAACTTGGTAGATACAAATTGTTTGGCTAAGTGATGTGCAAATATTACAAGAACTGTGGTCAGATAATTCTACTTGTAAAATATATTTTCAAGGAAATAATGAAAATGAAAGGCATAAAGATAGTCCTACTAGTGCCCTTTATAAGAGAGAAAAATGTAAACAACCCTCAATAAAAACAACAAAAATAAACCAAGAAAATTCTTGTTTATTAGCAAGATGGCAAATGATAAATTCTTCAAATAACACTTATGTAGGTATGGTCCATATAAATGCAGCAAACATGTGGGAGATAAAAATAAAATAAAACAGAATGGGTACATGATGAATTTCAAATGAATAGAAAAGAACTATGTTCAAAACACGATGTTCAATCATTGAAAAAGATCAGAAGAGAACATACAGAGATGCAAGAGTTTTGGTTTCAAGTTCATATATAGTACCAGTGAACCATTTTATTTTATTTTTTATATTTTCTTGGCTGTGCTATGCAGCATGTGGGATCTCAGTTCCCTGACCAGGGATCAACCCTTGCATTGCAGGTACACAGTCTTAACCACTGGACTGCCATGAAGTCCCAAGTGATCAACTTTATTTGTGCCCTCCAAGACTGGAGTCTCTGTTTCCCTTAGTTCTGTGGAAATTCTATAATCAGATCCCGCTAGCCTTCAAGGTCAGATTCCCTGGGATTCCCAATCCCTTTGTTGGATCTCCAGATGGGGAAGCCTGACATGGGGTTCAGAATCTTCACAACAATGGGAGAACTTCTTTGGTATTACTGTTCTCCAGTCTGCGGGTCACCTACCTGGTAGGTATGGGATTTGATTTTATCGTGATTTCACCCCATCCACCTGCTTCCTCTTTGTCTTTGGATATGAGGTGTCTTGTTTGATGGGTTCCCAGTGCCCTCTTGTTGATGGTTGCTCAACAGCTAGTTGCAATTTTGGTGGCCTGACAGAAGAAGATGAGGGCATGCCTTCTACTTTGCCATCTTGAACTGGAAGAAGCCCAAGGGAACAATTTTAAAGGGAAGGATGGGATTGGGTTAGTGAAGCAGATGAAAAGGATATAACAAGCTTGATAGTGCTTTCCTTGTACTCATGTTAGACGAGAGGACAATAAGACAGAATATGCTTGGGGGAGAGTAGCCCACAGCACAAAAGTGTGCACAGTTTGAGGGAACATGTTTATTACTGAAACATCTAGAAGCTGAAAATCCCTATTTTTTGTACAGTCTAAGCATGGATTTTACTTGTGGACTGAACTTCTTAAGATCTATTTGTAGAACTGATCAATAAATTCAAGGTAGCCCGGCACTGAATCTCAATCAGGGAATAGGTAGAGTGTTGATTCAGGTTTGACTTTGTAAATAGCCCCTTGATCATGCTGGAGAAAGGCTTGATGCTTGCTGTGATATTTTGGACAGTGAATTATCAACCTTTGTCAAGCATGGGATTGCTGCTCTGGGGCAGTCCTGGGAATGCCAACTCTGTAAATACTAGGACCACTTTTCCAGTCAAGACAGCCCAACCCACAGTAAATCCTGACTGTTAGTGTCTCTCTTCTATCAGACCGTATGGAGGTAAGATTTACTAGGTTCCAGGGACTTCTCTGGAAGTCCAGTGGTTAAGACTTTGTGCTTCAAAGGGTGAGGGTTCAATCCTTGGTTGGGGAACCAAGATCCCACATGCCATGTGGCCACAAAAACAGACAAACAAACAAAAGAGAATTAGTAGGTTTCCAGAGTTTGAGAAGGCAATGGCACCCCACTCCAGTACTCTTGCCTGGAGAATCTCAGGGACAGGGGAGCCTGGTGGGCTGCCGTCTATGGGGTCACACAGAGTTGGACACGACTGAAGTGACTTAGCAGCAGCAGCAGAGTTATCCAACCACTGATGACAGAAACATGATACTAATGCTTCCCACTGCCTTTCCATTCCCAAATAAATTAGCACACCATCTTAACAAATGAAGTGGGCAGAGGCACTCACTCTGAGCAAAGAAGAAGAAAGGGCTTAGGGAGGAAAGAAATAAAAGATGCATTTATAATTTAGTCATTAATAAATCATTTTAAGCAAGCAGGTACTACTGGTAAATATTTAATAGTTTTCTTAGAATAGAAAATAAACATGGAGATATATTCTCAAGAATATTTTGAGAACCCCCTAGCAGTTCAGTGATTAGGACTTGGAACTTTGCAGAATTTCACTGCTGGGACCTGGGGTTCAGTACATGATTGGGAAACTGTGATCCTCCAAGCTTTATGGTCTGGCCAAAAAAAAAAAAGAATATTCTCCTTAAAGCATGATGACCGTTCTCTTTTGGCACAATACAAAGCAGACATATATCCTGCCTATATATCATCTCCCTTAAATGTCAGCGTCATCTCACTACTGCTGTTACTTTTACTGCAACTATTACTATTCCCATTTTAAAGGAGAGAAAATGGAAGCTTAGAAAAGGTTAGTAACTTCCCCAGTGTTATAGCTGTTAATGGGAGAGCCCCTAGATTTTGAAATCTCCCCTGTCTGACTTGAAGTACATAACCATTGAAAATTCTCTGGTGATCCAGTGACTAAGCCTCTGTGCTCCCAATGCAGGGGCTCAGGTTCCATCCGTGGTCAGAACTAGATCCTACATGCCACAACTAAGAGTTCACGTGCTGCAACTAAGACCCAGTGCAGATAAATAAGTATTTTAAAATTTTAAAAATAATAGTAAAGCACATAACCATTTCCCTCTCTTGCTCTTCATATAAGCACCAGCAATCTTGTTAAAAGTGCTGCTGGTACAAATACAAGGGAACAATGAATTCTGCCATGGCAGGTGAATGCCAAAGTGAGGTCTAAGGACACCACAGAGAAGAAGTGATGTTAGAACTGGGCCCTGAAGGATAAATTGCAGTGTTTCAGGAAGCCCAGAGAAAGGGTGATTTAAATAGATTCAAATAGAGGGAACAGCCTGGGCTAAGGCATGGAAGTAGAGCATTTGACCAAGAATTGGTAATATGTAGAAAGTGAGCATGTTTGGAAAAAGGTTTTATTACATAAACATTTTATGAAACATCCATTTCTACTCTCTGTCATCCAAGGACTTGTTTGCACCCCATAAGTTCAGCCAAGGATCATACAAACAGTACACACAATATACCAGAGCTTGAACCACAGCACTCCCTGGCATGGAAAACAACTACAAATTGTCTTTGATTGGTCTATAATTATTTCTGTATGTTTGTCTTCTCAACCCATTCTAACTGTAAACACTCTTCTTGGAAAATGTGAATGGTGCCCCAATAATTTGTGCAGTGCATAACCTGTACAACTGTTCCTGCCTATCTGATTAATTTTGGTATTATATATGATCATTAAAAAGGTTTGCTGATGCTCTAGCTGTAGGAGTTCTCTTAAGAAATATAAGGAAACATCTCACTTTTCAGAACAAGCTGAAACGGTCTCACCACCTTTTAAGTAGATTGCTATTGATTATTTAGTGTACTAAGTAATTCATTTAACAAATATGATGTAAGTAACAATGATGGGCCAGGCTTTGCACCCCACCAATGGAAAGAATCACACAAACAACAAGAAAACACAACATGAACTTAGAGAATTAAAGTAAAGAGGGTCAAATGTCTCTCTCGTTTTTCTTCTATTTGAAACAGTGCACGAACTTCCCATAACCTCTTTTCACTTCTCACTTCAGTCAGTATCTATTGTCTCCTCTCTCTTATCTACAAAACTGAGGGTAGAGATGTGAACGCTCTACATCTTCAGGTCATCACAGATGGGATGAGGAGGAGGCTCTGGAGGGAGGGTATATATGTTTCATTACGGCTGATCCCTGTTGTATGGCAGAAACCAACACAACATTGTAAAAATTAAAAAACAAAAAAATATATAAATATTAAAAAATTATCCACATCTCATTAGCAAATAGCTTCCTAAACACAAAACAACAAAGCTGGGAATGGAGGCACTTCAAGATTGCGTAACTTTGGAAAAATGACTCAAGTCACATTCCAGAAGTAGAAATCCAGACTCACATTCATGTATTAAAGAATCTGAAGAATAATCTGTCAGCTCTGGCTCGCTAGTCCAGGACTTTCAAAACACATCTGCCCATGAACCATTTTTTGGGAGATAGTCTAACACTGACGTTAGAAAATTGCTCTCTGAATGTGAGCAAGTCACAGATGTTCTTTTCATTTTCAGTTAAAAAAAAAGAAGTTTTACTTGGCTGCACCAGGTCTTAGTTGTGGCCTGCAGGGTCTTTTAGGTGCGGTATGTGAATTCTTAGTTGCAGCGTGTGGGATCTACTTCCCTGACCATGAACTGAACTCCGGCCCCCTGATCTGGGACACAAAGTCTTAGCCATTGGACCACCAGGGAAATCACTGAGTCATAGACATTATAACTTGGAGTCACGTGGGGGTTACATTACCAAAATCTTGCAGAAAGAATTAGAAGGGTTTAAGCTAACATTTTAGATCATTAATTGCTTACAGTCAATAGTGAGTTAATGGTCAGCAGGACTGGTTACACCAGGACTGGCATCCAGTAAGAAATGAGCAGGGTTGTGTGTAGTCAGCAACCCTAAGAGACTTTGGACTGGTGACATTTGGGCTGAATAAAGAATCAAGTACCTAAATTCCGATCTCTTGGACTCATGTGTCATCTTAGGGGAGCCACTTCTCTCCTAGGACCATCTGTGACGGTCTAGGGTTTTGGATTATGGAAATGTATGCAAGCATTTTTATTCGTTAGTGATTGGGGGTCATGACTATATGCAGGATATAAGCAGTATAGATGCTAGAGGTTTTTCAGGTGTGGGGAGTTCCTCACCTTGAAGAACATCACTGCCTGTCCCAGAATTTTCTGATGTTCCTCTGGACATTCATGCAGGAGGAGAAAAACCTCAGATGAGGTTGATCAGAGCCTAGAACCAAATGTTGAATTGCACATAAATGGTTTAATGTACACTGAAATTTCCATAAGTGAAACTGCATTAGGAACCAAGAGAAGAGTTTATGTATTCAGAATTTTACTTAGAACTTTACCATAATTTAGGGGCTTCCCTGATGGCTCAGACAGTAAAGAATTTGCCTGCAATGCAGGAGACCTGAGTTCAATCCCTGAGTCGGGAAGATCCCCTGGAGAAGGGAATGGCAACCCATTATTCTTGCCTGGAGAGTCCCATGGACTAAGAAGTCTGGTGAGCTACAGTCCATGGGGTTGCAAAGAGTTGGACACAAATGAATGACTAACACTCATTATAATTTGGGGAAATCACATCACTAGTGATAATAGTCAGAGAAGACAGGTTTTTACTTAGAACTTTACCATAATTTAGGGGCTTCCCTGATGGCTCAGACAGTAAAGAATTTGCCTGCAATGCAGGAGACCTGAGTTCAATCCCTGAGTCGGGAAGATCCCCTGGAGAAGGGAATGGCAACCCATTATTCTTGCCTGGAGAGTCCCATGGACTAAGAAGTCTGGTGAGCTACAGTCCATGGGGTTGCAAAGAGTTGGACACAAATGAATGACTAACACTCATTATAATTTGGGGAAATCACATCACTAGTGATAATAGTCAGAGAAGACAGGGGCACCCCACTCCAGTACTCTTGCCTGGAAAATCCCGAGGACGGAGGAGCCTGGTGGGCTGCAGTCCATGGGGTCGCTGAGGGTCGGACACGACTGAGCAACTTCACTTTCCCTTTTCACTTTCATGCATTGGAGAAGGAAATGGCAACCCACTCCAGTGTTCTTGCCTGGAGAATCCCAGGGACGGGGGAGCCTGGTGGGCTGCCGTCTGTGGGGTCCCATGGGGTCAGACAGGACTAAAGTGATTTAGCAGCAGCAGTGATAATAGTACTCAGGCTTTGCTTACACTGCCAGTGTTACATGTCTGTATCAGCCTTTGCTTGTGGCTGTCACATTCACGTTGACTTGAAAGATGAATGCAAGCATCTGATCACTTCACGATATCATGCTATTTGAAAATGCCCAGTGTGCTGCTAGGTAAGAAACTTGCATCAGAATGGAGACCAGCATCTCGTTTGCTTCATCAGGAAAGTCTTCCTATGGAAAAAATGTCCATTGAGCTAAATAGTATGCTTCAACGTAGTCGACTTTCATTTCTGGTATAAGCTGTTTGTATCACTGCAGATCAGTAACAGTTTATATTCATGGCATGTGATTTTTATCTAGTCATGTCTGGAAATAGGCTTTCTTTTTTTAAATATTATTTATTTATTTGACTGTGCCGAGTCTTAGTTGTGGCACGAGGGATCTTTGTTGCAGTATTCAAACTCTTAGTTTCCTAGCTATGGCATGTGGGATCTAGTTCCCTGACCAGTGATGGAACTCGAGCCCCCTGCATAGCGAGCATGGAGTTTTAGCACCAGGGAAGTTCCCCTGGAAGGAGGCTTTATTATCAATACTTTTTATTTCAGGAAAGGAAAGGGAATATAACAAATGTTAGGGATTAAAAGAAAGAAAGAAAGAAAATTGGGTCCAACACATTTAATGATTATCGGATTGAATGTTTGCCAAGAGGGGTTGAACTTTCCATTGTCCATAGCATCATCAGCTGCCTCACCCAGTCCTCTGATGAGACAGTTGAATACGTCTCAATGTTGCATAAAGTGAATGTTTACGCATTGCCATCCAGGGATATCTCTTTCCATCAGAACATAATACCTAAGCCCCACCTATGTAGGAAGTATGAAGCACCCTGCTAATGATCTCTGAGGAATTTTTTAGACTTTTTAATTTTAGTTTTATTTCTGTATCTTGCAAGCGTTGCAGCTTGGCGCCTTAACTCATCTGTATGGCTGCCGAAGTCACAGTTGATGCTGGATTTCCCTGGTGGTCCGGTGGCTAGGAATCCATCTGCCAATCAGATGCAGGGGACACAGGTTTGGTCCCTGGTCTGGGAAGATTTCACACGCCATGGAGCAACTAAACCCGTGCATCACAACTACTGAAGCCCACATGCCTGGGGCCAGTGCTTCACGACAAGAGAAGCCACCACAATGAGAAGCTGGCGCACCGCAGCTAGAAAGTAGCCCCCACTTGCTGCAACTAGACAAAGCTTGTGGGCAGCAACGAAGACCAAGCACAGCCAAACATAAGTAAATTTTTTAAAAAGAAGAATTAATGCTGCTCTAGCATTAATTCAAAGTCTTCTCTCCCATAAAACAAGAACAATTACCTCCTTCATTGCTCTGTGCTTTAAATGTGTAATAGATACTTGATGAGAGTAAAATTTCTCTGCTTCAAGCAAGGCAATGCAGTCCAGCAAGGGTTAAAGCTGGCTTCTTGTCTCCGCTGGGGAGCCAGGCAGGATGAGGTTCCTCCTGTAATGGGCCCAGATGCCGCCATGCTTTGTTGATTACAATCTCCCACACCAAGGAAGCTTTGACTAGGTTTGACATAATCAGCTCACAGCCTCTGCCTGCACTCTTTCACAAACAGGCCATTTTCACATCTTTTTCATGGAATCCGACAAGCGGAAAAATAATTAATGTTACCTCAGCCCAACAATGACCCTGGCTCTGATTCAAAAAGGAGGCATGTTGCATAAACTGCCCTTTAATTGAGGGTTGGGGGCAGACCCCACATACTCCTATATCGGTTCTGCCTCCCTGACCAAGGCTGATTAAGGCTTTCCTAAGACTGCAGACCCCTGGTCACTGAGTACTACTCAGTTTCAGGTTCAAAGAGTTTCTGTGAAAGAATTCTGTTCATGGTATTTAGCAAGCACAGACCAGTTTCTTCTGTCAGAGAGTTTCAGACGGTATTGTTGGTTGTTCCCATTTTATAGATGAAAACAAAATGACTTGCCCCTTGCAGGAGACATAAAATTAGAACTCTCAACTACTTTTCAATATTATTTCTTTTGAGGAAGAGAATTATCGTTTTGTTCAGTTGCTAAATTGTGTCCGAATCTTTGTGACCCCAAGGACTGCAGCATCCCAGGCTTCCTTGTCTTCCGCTATCTCCTGGAGCTTGCTCAAACTCACGTCCATTGAGTCGGTGATGCCATCCAACCGTCTCATCCTCTGCCGTCCTCGTTTCCTTTTGCCTTTAATCTTCCAGCACTGGGGTCTTTTTCCAGTCTCAGCTGCAGCACGTGGGATCTGTGAGGTGGCTCACGGACTCTCTGGTTGAGGCATGCAGGCTTTCTAGTTGTGGTGCACTGTAGTTGCTCCATAGTATGTGGGATCCTAGCTCCCCAACCAGAGATGGAATCCACGTCCCTTGCATTGCAGAGCAGATTCTTAACCACTCAACCACCAGGTCAAGAGTTACCTTTTGACTTAGCAATTCCACCCCTAGGAACTCCCCCCAAGAAATGGAAAACATACGTCCAAACCAAAATTTGGACATGAATGTTTATATAAGCATTATTCATAATACCCAGAAAGTGAAAATAACCCAAGTGTCTCTCAATTGACAAATGAATAAACAAAAATGGTATATTCGTACAGTGGAATATTATTTGGTCATAAAAAGGAATGAATTAGAAACTATAACATGAATGAATCTTGAAAACTTTATGATCAAAAATAGTCACACACAAAAAGCCACTTATTATAAGATTCTATTTATATGAAATGTCTAGAATGTGCAAATACAGCTAGAAAGCTGATTCATGATTGCTTGGATCTGAGAAGGATGGGAACTGGGGCTGGTTAGTAGGGAAAGAGAGTGTGGATAGTGGAAGGATGCAGAGATTCTCTCTGAGGTGATGAAAAATTCTAAAATTGATTGTGATATTGGTTGCACAATTCTATAGACATACTAAAAGCCATTGAATTGTACATTTCTATTTTTAAAAGTGGATAGTACATTAATTTTATTCCAGAAAAACTGTCTACTTGTGAGCCAAGAATCACGGCAATTACCAACATCTTTTTGGGTTTCTGTAAATACCTACCTTCCACCTACACAACCACGTGAGACTGGATTTTTCTTTATGTAACTGAGCAATACAATATAGCACAACAGACTGAATGCAGAAGCAAATGTGATAACTGAGCTGTCTATTTGTTACCAAGCCACACAAAAGTTTTTTTTAAAAAGGAAAAAAAAAAGTCCCAGGAATTCCCTGGTGGTCCAGTGGTTAGAACTCAGCACTCTCACTGACGGCCTTGGTGTTCGATCCTTGAGTGGGAAGGGAAGATCCCACAAGCCACACAGTGCAGTCAAAAAAAAAACAAAAACAAAAACCACACACTCTATATGTTCCCTGCAGAAAATCTGAAAAATATGGAAAAGTAGAGACAGTGAATGTCATCTGTAACCTGACCAATCATTGCTAGGTCGGACATTTCCCTCTGTTTTTTGTTGTGATTGCTGAGTCTTATGAAGGATGAAGCTCTGGAAAGATGCCCACTTTGAATAAATCCCTGTTCTCTGTTGTTCCTTGGTTCTCTTCAAAGTAAAGCAACTGGGCTTCCCTGGTGGCTCAGTGGTGAAGAATCTACCTGCCAGTACAGGAGACATGAGTTTGATCCCTAATCTGGGAATATTCCACTTGCTTCAGAGTAACTAAACCAGTGCCCCACAACTTTTGACCCTGTGCTCTAGAGACCTTGAGCCGCAACTACAGAGCCCACGTGCTGCCAACAGATGAAGTCCGCTTGCACCCGGGAGCCCTTTCACTGCAAGAAGAGAAACCACCACAGTGAGAGGCCTGATCAACCCAACCTAGAGAGTAGCCCCCACTCCCCGCAACTAGAGAAAAGCCTGCCCAACAGTGAAGACCCTGCCAAATATACATACATATATAAAGCAACCAATACTCACCTTACTGGAGTTAGGGGAAGGAATCCCAATTAGACACCTCAAGGCCATGATCACTTATTGCTTACAAAAGTAGCACACAGTCATTGTTAAAAAAAGCATTTTGTATGTGCGTGCATGCACAAGTCTGTGTATCTTGTGAATATGTGAAGCAGAATAATGGATCTGGGATGTCACATCAAGGTGGCAGATGAGAACACACATCGTCAACTCTCCAACTCTTTTTTAAAAAATTAATTCATTTATTTAAATTGGAGGCTAATTACATTACAATATTGTAGTGATTTTTGCCATACATAGACATGAATCAGCCATGGGTGTACATGTGTCCCCCATGCTGAACCCCCCTGCCACCTCCCTCCCCATCCCATCCCTCAGGGTTGTCTAGCACACTGGCCCTTAGCGCCCTGTCTCATGCAACTCTCCAACTCTTAAAATGAAAGAAAAGTGGTTTAGATAAAGAATAAGATTGTCAAAGCAAATTGGAGAGATGCCACTAGCAGAGAAGAAATCATGAAGACTTCCCAGAAGACTGAATAAAGAGGGGAACGAGATGAATGAGAAGAGAAACTCCAAAAACACTTAGGCAACACTAAGGTGAGGAAGAACCAATTCAAAGCCACACCAAACTCCAAGTCAAATAATAAAGACACAGAATTTCACATCTGCAATTCCAAAATTCAAAAACTCTTAAGACAGAGAGGTTTTTGTCCCTAAGTTTGGCACAACATTTGCAGCAAAACCCAATGAAAACTGAGGTAGAGCTATTTTTAGACTTTATCTCATTTTGTATGAATATGCATTAATTTATTTGCAAAAAAATTAATATATCTGATTACATGAAGCTCCCTCCAGATATTGCTGGGAGTGTTATGAAATATTCAATAAATACAATGAACCACCTTTTTTAAATTAAAAAAAAAATCAGAATTCCAAACAAGACTGGCTCCTAGGGATCTGAATAAAGAATATGGACATGTAGAGGTATCAGAAAAGGTGCTTGGGATAAAGTAAGAACTGGGTTTCCATTAACAAGAGAATGAATAAGTAAGTCAGGGTAAGTTCCAATGAATGAAAAGGAGAGCAGAGGAAATACAAATTGGAAAGAAAAAAATAAATTATATCAATTTACATTATTGTCTAGAAAATCCCAAGAAATCAACCAGAGGACTTCCCTGTGATCCAATGGTGAAGACTCTGTCTTCCAGTCTAGGGAACATGGGTTCAATCCCCGGTCAGGAACTAAGATCCCACATGCCATGCAGCAACTAATCCTGCATGTCACAACAAGAGAGCCTGTGTGCTGCAACTAGAGAAAGCCAGTTCACTGCAATGAAGCACCCATGCAGCCAAAATATTAATAATAATAATAATAAAAGGGAATCAACCAAAAAGAAAACAAAACCAAAATCCCTCAAATGCCTAGAACTAATAAGTGAGCTTAGCAGATTTTCAGAATTCAACATCAATAGACAAAAAACAATCTTGCTAACAACCAACGCTAGAAATGAACAATTGGAAACAAAAATTAATTACTCTTTATAACTGGAGAAGAAAATGGCAACCCACTTCAGTATTCTTGCCTAGAAAATCCCAGGGCCAGAGGAGTCTGGCGGGCTTACAATCTATGGGATCACAAGAGTCGGACACAGCTTAGTAACTAAACCACCACTGCTCTTTAAAATTGCTTTAAGAATAAAAATGAAATATTGGGTATAAATCTAACAAAACATGTACAGAATCTATGTGCTAAAAACTATAAAATGAATTAAAAACTAATTTTTAAAGTTTTTAAAATCCAAATAAATGGAGAGAAATACTACTGGCATTAATTGAAAGACCCAACATAGTAAAAGTGTAAACTTTTCCTAAATTGATTTATTCAAGTCCCAGCAAGATTCTTTGTATAGACAGCCTGAACCTGAAATTTATATGGAAAGACAAAGAAACTAGAACATTCAAAACAATTCTGAAAAAGAATAAAGTTTGAGAACTCACACTATCTAATTTGAGGCCTATTTGTTTACTGAAATTGTTTCAGTAATTAAGACCAGTGCAGCATCAAGAGGGAAAAACACTTATATCACGGCACAAGATAGAGTTCAGAAATAGACACACACAGTTTTGCCAGCTGAATTTTGACAAAGGTACAAAAGCAGTTCAATGAAGAAAGGATAATCTTTACAGCAAATGGTGTTGGAATATTGATAATCACAGGTAGAAAAGAATGTTTACCTGAATCACACAACAAAAGCTAGCTCAAAATAGATCAGCAAGGTAAATGCTAAGCTTGAAACTATAAAACTTCTAGAAGAATACGCTGGAGAAAAATCTTTATTACCTCCCTAGAGAGGTGAAGAGTTCTTAGATATGATAACAAAGGCATGATCCACAAAAGTAAAAAAATTAGTAAACTGCTGTTCATCCAAGTTTAAAACTTTTGCTTCGTAGAAAACTGTTAAGAAGATGGAAAGAACCCACAGATGGTGATAAACTGTTTGCAGATCACACATCCAACAATGAACTTGTACCTAGAATGTATTAAAAACTCTCTAAACTCAAAAGTAAGGGGTGGGGTCGGGGTGCGAATGCAATTAGAAAACGAACAAGGGCCTCCCTGGTGGCTCAGCAGTAAAAGAATCCTCCTGCCAGTGTAGGAGACCCGGATTCAGTCCCTAGTCTGGGAAGATCCCACATGCTGCAAAGCAACTAAGCCCGTATGCTACAATTATTGAGCCTGTGCTCTACAGCCCAGGAGCCATGACTACTGAGCCCGAATGCTGAAACTACTGAAGTCTGAGAGCCCTGGAGTCTGTGCTCTGCAACAAGAGAAGCCACCACAATGAGAATCTTGAACATGGCAACTAGAGTGTAGCCCACCCAGCAACGAAGACCCAGCAGAGACAAAAATAAATAATTTTTTTAAAGAGTTAATGAAGAAAATGGATTTTAATAGAAAGCTCTGAAACAGTACATGTAATAAGAGCCAGTTAAGATTAAAAAAAAAAAAAAGCTCTGTTTCTATATGCACATATATATGTGTAAAAGCACAAGAAAATGCAGAGAGAATGCAAGAGCAAAGATGGATGGTCAAAAGCTCTGGTGAGGGTATTGGGATTATGTACGGACAGGAGAAGTGGAAAGTAAGGGATGAGAGTAAATTGAATTTCCCCCTTTACTTGCTACATTTTGCATTTAAAATTTTTTCCCAAGAGACTATAAAGATAGGCTGTACCCCTGCTGTCGTGTATTCTTTCTGAACTACACATTCTGCCTTTGGGCACGCTTTGCTGCCCACAAGCCTTGTGCTAAAACCACCCCTTGGGGACGTATAAAGTGTCTTTTAAAAAAATATTTATTCATTTGGCAGCATCAAGTCTTAGTTGCAACACATGGAATGTTTCCTTACAGAGAGCGAGCTTCTCTCTCATTGCAATATGCGAGTTTACCTGCCCCACACACGTGGGATCTTAGTTGCCCTGACCAGTGACTTAGGCATTAGAAGTCAGATTCCTAACCACTGGACCACCAGGGAAGTCCCCAGAGTGTCTTATTCACCTTTATTCACATAGCATTTCTTCTGACCAAGCAGTTTCTTTTATTGCAAATGAGAACAATGGACTTAGGATCATTGAGTTCATTTCTCTTACCATGTTTCTTATTGTCCTAAAGCAAAGCCTTTATACAATAGTTGATGGCCTTTTCAGGACTCAATTATGTATGCCATCAAATGGGTGGCAATACCTGGCAGGGTTTGAGTCATGTGTGCTATAAATCAGTGACCCATATACACTGTTGTTCCTCCGCGATCCGTTGGCCATAGACCACAGGGCAGGGACATGAGTGGCTCCTCTCACTGTTAGCCCTGCAGACCCACAGCCAGCATTTGGCTTTCTGCCTTCACATCTCTGTGCCCCGCTGGTGGAGAGGTCTCAGTCACCAAGGGCAGGGGGGCGGGGAGCTGTCTCCCAGGGGCACAACTGGGGAGGCCACTAAAGAGAAAGCCGGGATGGCCACCTGGCCACATCGCCTCCTCCCTCCAGTGAATCAACAGGCAAAGAGGTCACTGTAGTGTTTGGGGTGATTGATCCTGACTCTCAAGAGATAATTAGGCTGCAGTCACACAGTGGAGGTCAGGGAGTATATTTCTGGAATGCAGGGGTTCCCAGGGGTCCTCAGAAGTCCTGTTGCTGCTGCTGCTAAGTCACTTCAGTCATGTCCGACTCTGTGCGACCCCATAGATAGCAGCCCACCAGGCTCCCTTGTCCCTGGGATTCTCCAGGCAAGAATATTGGAGTAGGTTGCCATTTCCTTCTCCAATGCATGAAAGTGAAAAGTGAAAGTGAAGGCTCACCGTGGGTCTGACTCTTAGTGTCCCCATGGACTGCGGCCTACCAGGCTCCTCCGTCCATGGGGTTTTCCAGGCAAGAGTACTGGAGTGGGGTGCCATTGCCTTCCCCCTCCTGTAGGCTGTGATAAAATTCAGTGGAAAACTTCGATAGCCCAAGTGCATGCAGGTCTGCTGTTGGCTCAGATCCTTCAGGAAGGAAAAGGTTCAGGTCACCCTCCCAGGCAATGAACCTGGACCAACCAAGGTGTTTGCCCAGGGCAGAGTATGGAATGACCAGAGGATGAACTGACACACACCTGGCATGGGATTAAGAGAAGCTGGAGGAGATCTAGAGGGAGCTGGACCAGCTGCTGTCTCGGATAATGTCAAGTTCTTCTGGGGAAACAAAGCCATGGAATCCGCTAGCACAGAGTTTCTTAAATTCTGGCATGCATCTGAATCACTAGCTGGGAGGAAGTGCTTTTTAGAAATGCTGGGTGTAGAAGCTTCCCAGCCTGTGCCTCCTGCTCAAAACCTTACAGTAAGGTCAGGACATCTCCTATTAATTTCTCAGACAATTCTAACACACAACTATAGGCAAGACTTTTGTGTTGGAAGGTAGGTACTTGTGGAACATTCTTGTATGGCCCCTTTGTACCCAGTTGCCCAATAGAATTATTTTATTCTCCAAATGAATGGCAGCCCCCAAAGCATTAGCTCCATGGATCTTAAGTTATACAAAGCTGCCGAAATTTGGAAACTCTGAGTTTCCCTTATTTAGTTCTCATGAATTTTGCTTCAATTAATAAAATATGAAATAAATTTAGAAAAGAAATTTTCTTATTTCCTTCTTCAGGGAGTCTTCCCAATGCAAGAATTGAACTCAGGTCACCTGCATCGCAGGCAGATTCTTTACCAACTGAGTTACAAGGGAAGTCAGTCAATAAAGCTTTGTGAAAGTGAAAATTGCTTAGTGGTGTCCAACTCTTTGCAACCCCATGGACTTATACAGCCCATGGAATTCTCCAGGCCAGAATACTGGAGTAGGTAGCCTTTCTCTTCTCCAGGGGATCTTTCTAACCCAGGAATCAAACTCAGGTCTCCCCCATTTCAGGTGGCCTCCTTTACCAGCTGAACCACTGGGGAAACCCAAGAAAACTGGAGTGGGTAGCCTATCCCTTCTTCAGGGGATCTTCCTGACCCAGGAATCAAGTTGAGATCTCCGGCATTGCAGGCAGATTCTTTACCAACTGAGCTACCAGGGAAGATTTAATAAAGCTTTAAGTGGTCATTAAACCTCTTACCTGGGCTGACTGACTTATCTCCAGAGGGACTCCATGAGAGGATAAGAGATCTTTGTTATAGATGTGTACACTGGCATGTGATTAAGAGGAGTGGTCAGGATATCTATTCTAGTCATGCTCAATTGCTAGATGGTAAGAACCTTGATATCATGATGGTATATCTTATCAAGGTCTATAATGATGAGACCTCACACATGAAGGCAAAAGTCCAGGTCTGTCCTGAAGGGTAGAATAATTTCTGGCACCATAGGTTGATGAAAAAGCCAGTCTTTTTTATGCAAAGACTTTAGCCACCTGATTTGAAGAGCCGACTCATTGGATAAGACCCTTATGCTGGGAAAGATTGCAGGCAGAAGGACAAGGGGATGACAGAGGATGAGACGGTTGGATGGCATCACCACCTCAATGGATATTAGTTTGATTAAACTCTGGGAAATGGTGAAGGACAAGGAAGCCTAGTGTGCTGCAGCCCATGGGGTCACAAAGAGTTGGACAACACTTAGAGACTGAAGGTGAAGGTGAAGTCACTCAGTCGTGTCCGACTCTTTGCGACCCCGTGGACTGTAACCTACTAAGCTTCTCCGTACATGGGATTCTCCAGGCAAGAATACTGGAGTGGATTGCCATTTCCTTCTCCAGGGGATCTTCCCAATCCAGGTATCAAACCCGGGTCTCCCGCGTTGGAGGCAGATGCTTTAACCTGTGAGCCATCAGGGAAGCACAACAGCAATCATTACTCCCAAAAATCAGCGGGCTTGATTCATTCATTCCAGGGTTTCTTTCAATAGTGGTAATAAACTTGTGATTGTTCATTGTCAACTCCTCTGCTGACTACTGTTGGCTTTTTAAAGAGGCAAGTCTTGTTAGAGCTGCTTTCCCAAGGGATAAATTTTTTTTAATTAAAAAAATAAATTTATTTATTTTAATTGGAGGTTAATTACTTTACAATATTGTATTGGTTTTGCCACACATCAACATGAATCCACCACAGGTATACACGTATTCCCCATCCTGAACCCCCCTCTCTCCTCCCTCCCCGTACCATCCCTCTGGGTTGTCTCAGTGCACCAAGGATAAATTTTTACCTGCCCAAGACCCTCCAGTGTGTTGCTCTGTCTCTGGAAATCTGCTTCCATTTGATCAAAATTGACCATACTATTGAAATTTCCCAGGGGCTGACTTTCTATCCTCCAAGGTGACTGGCTGCCTGGCTGATAAATCAGTCCTATTTATGTTGTGCCTGCATGCTCAGTTGTGTCCAGCTTTTTGCCACCCCCTGTGGACTGCAGCCCACCAGGCTCCTCTGTCCATGGGATTCTCCAGGCAAGAATTCTGGAGTGGGTTGCCATTTCCTCCTCCAGGGGATCTTCCTGACCCAGGGGTCAAACCCATGTCTCCTGCAGCTCTTGCATCTCTTGCATCTCTTGCATTGGCAGGCAGAATCTTTACCACTGAGCCACCTGGGAAGCTCATTTATGTGGTTTGCTACTGTTCAGTCACTGTGGTAGTAGATGGTAAGTTAATAACAACAATAATAATATACAAAGTATACTTTCTGTGACATTAAGGTGAATCACCATAGCTCCCCTGTTGGGTTGAATTGTCTCCATTTTAAAGATGAGAAAACAAAAAGTAAGTGACCACAGAATTCAAAAGCAGGAAATCAGGATCAGAACCCAAGACCAGCTGCTCCCAAATCCACTTTTGTCTGAGGGTCCCTTATGAAATATTTATCCCTTATTGCAAACTCTGCTCATCCAAACCACCATATGCTTTATATTAGATATCTCTGGAAAATAGAATTTTAAGTCATTTCCCCCCAAATTTGGCTAATGATAATCCATCTGGATTCATCCCAGGTGGCTGCATCTTGGCTTCATCCCAGATGGCTCAGTGGTAAAAAATCTGCCTGCCAATGCAGAAGATCAAAGAGATGCAGTTTTGATCCCTGGGTAGGAAAGATCTGCTGGAGGAAGAAATGGCAACCATCTCCAGTATTCTTGCCTGGAAAACTCCGTGGACAGAGGAGCCAGGTGGGTTACAATCCATGGTGTCACAGAGACTCAGATATCACTGAGCATGAGCATGAGCATGAAGAATCCATCTGTAGATTCTTTTAAAAATACAGGTCTGGAATCCCAGCCTAGACCACTGAATGTGGCCCATTAGCACAGAGGCCAGGGAAGGTGCAATTTTCTAAAAATTTTATTGGAGTATAGTTGCTTTACAGTGTTTTGTTGATTTTAGCTGTACAGCAAAGTAAACCAATTATATGTATACACATATCCCTTCTTATTTGTATTTTCTTTCCATTTAGGTCACCATAGAGCGCAAGTAGAGCTCCCTGTGCTGAAAGTAGGTTCTCATTAGTTATCTACTTTGTACATAGTATTGAGTGAATTGTCAATGTCAATTTCAGTCTCCCAGTTCATCTCACCACTCCTCTTCCCCACTTAGTGTCCATTTGTTCTCCATGTCTGTGTCTCCGTTTTTGTTTTGCAATTAGGTTTGTCTGTACCATTTTTCTATATTCCACATATATACAGTAAAATACAATATCTGTTTTTCTCTTTCTGATTTACTTCACTCTGTATGACAGTCTCTAGGTCCATCCACATCTCTGCAAATAGCACAATTTTGTTCCTTTTTATGGCTGAGTAATATGACACTGCATAAATGAACCACATCTTCTTTATCCATTCCTCTTTTGATGGACATTTAGTTTGCTTCTATGCCTTGGCTATTGTGAATAATGCTGTGATGAACACTGGGGTGCAGGTATCTTTGAGAATTATGTTTTTTTCCAGATAGATGCCCAGGTGTGGGCACTGGGTCCTGTGGTAGGGAAGGTGCATTTTTAATCAGGCAAGCCCATTTACAAATGACCATTATAATTCAGACAATTCCCCATCAGTGGAATTTCTACCAGCTTGAGCATTGGGAGAAGTGAATTATCAGAAGTAGGGGAGTTCTTGCATGCGTGATAAGTTACTTCAGTCATGACTAACTCTTTGCTACCCTGTGGACTGTAGCTCAACAGGCTCCTCTGTCCATGGGATTCTCCAAGCAAGAATACCGGAGTGGGTTGGCATAAACCTCCAGGGAATATTTCCAATTTCACCTAACACAGTCCTCCAGGGAGCACCCTGGAAGAAAAGAGAGAAATGAGAGCACAAGTGTGTAGGCTTCCCACCCGGGCCTTCATCTTGGCTAAAGTTTCCCAGATGCCTAAATATATTTTCTTTGAATAAGAATTGTACAATCGTACTGCTTGAGTTTTCATTTTGACTCCTCAATTTCTAAACTCTGTGGGTTTAGATCAATTACCTAACCTCTCTATGCCCCAGGTTTCTCATCTGTAAAACTGGAGGTGGTAATTGTAACTACCACCTGAGGATATTGTCAGAATTAAATAATATGATATTAAGATAAATGTCCAGTACATAGTAAACCTGCTAAGTCTGCTAAGTCGCTTCAGTCGTGTAAGACTCTGTGTGATCCCAGAGACGGCAGCCCACCAGGCTCCCCCGTCCCTGGGATTCTCCAGGCAAGAACACTGGAGTGGGTTGCCATTTTCTTCTCCAATGCATGAAAGTGAAAAGTGAAAGTGAAGTCACTCAGTCATGTCTGACTCTTAGCGACCCCATGGGCTGCAGCCTACCAGGCTCCTCTGTCCATGGAATTTGCCAGACAAGAGTACTGGAGTGGGGTGCCATTGCCTTCTCCACATAGTAAATATTCTACCAAAAAAATGTATATTCTACAAATATTATTAGTTATTATAATGTTATATAATAATATCAAATAATACTACTAATAATAAAGTTCAAGTTTATATAATTCTTAGGGCACAAAAAACTTTGACTTGTCCACTTAATTTTTTAACCTACCATATATAAATTTCTAAAATATGTCAGGCATTGTGTCAAGAGCTTTACATATAATTTAATTTTTGGGGGGGGGGTGGTAATTTACACTCACAGAAAGTTGGGAAAATGGTGCAGAGAGATCCATGTACCTTGCCCTCAGTTTCCTCTAATGGTAACATCTTACTGAAAAGTGTTAGTTGTCCAGTCGTGTCCAACTCTTTGCAATCCCATGAACTATATAGCCCACCAGGCTCCTCTGTTCATGGACTTCTCCTGGTAAGAATACTTGAGTGGGTAGCCATTCCCTTCTCCAGGGGATCTTACTGACTCAGGGATTGAACCTTTGTCTACTGCATTACAAGCAGATTATTTTCTGTATCCATACATATAATTTTGTTTTTTAAGATGAAACTTTCTGGATGAAGAAACTGAAGCTAGGTCAAACAGCTTACCAAAGGACAGAACTCAAGGTCTTCAATTAAAGAAAAATAAAATAAAATAAAATAAAATAAAACTACCCTTAATTTTGTGTATGGAGAATTCAGGACAAAGAAGTGACATTCAGAAAATCAGGTTTCTTCTTTTGAAGTGGATTGAACACTCCCACAAAGTGTTTCACTTTTCAGAGACAGCTACATATTTCATCCCATTTACTTCCTGAAAACAGCCCTAGGAGGTAGCAGGGCAGAGACAACCTTATTCTAATTTCACATTTGAAGGAAGAGCTGTTAAAGAATTTGCTTAAAGTCATAAGATAAACTCAGATATGGGAAAATTTTTTAAAATCTCTAGGATTTCACTAGACACAGGGCAAACATTAAAAAATGTCTAGGACTTCGCCAGTGGTCCAGTGGTTAAGTGTCTGCCTGCCAATGCAGGGGACACAGGTTTAATCCCTGATCTAGGAAGAGTCGCATGCCACAGGGCACCTAAGCCACACGCCCTAGGGCCTGTGCTCTGAAACAGCAGAAGCCACCGCAATGAGAAGCCCATGCCCCACAATCAGAGAATAGCCCTGCTCCCTCAACTAGAGAAGCCTGTGCCTGGCAACAAAGACCCTGCACAGCAAAAAATACCTCGTTGTTCAATTGCTCAGTCATGTCCGACTCTTTGTGACCCTATGGACTGCAGTATGCCAGGCTTCCCTGTCCTTCACTATCTCCCAGAGTTTGAGCAAACTCATGTCCATTAAGTCGGTGATGCCATTCAACTATCTCATCCTCTGTTGCCCCCTTCTCTTCCTGCCGTCAATCTTTACCAGCCTCAGAGTCTTTTCTAATGAGTTGGCTCTTTTCATCAGATGGCCAAAGTATTGGAGCTTCAGCTTCAGCAAAAAATAAATAATAAAACTTTTAAATATGTATTTTCAGAAAATGTCCAGAAGAATGATTATATAAACAAGTCCTTGTCTTTTTATTCTATATCCTCAATGTCCATGTTAAATAAACAAAGGCGTTTGGGAACCGTCATCTCCAAATAAACAGTTTGTAGGAAGAAGAGACTTCAGTGTGCGAATATATGGAAACCCTTCACCATTTCTTTCTAAACTCCTCTGAAATAACAGGAACCTTGCAATGAGACAACAGACACATGAACTCAGGCTTTCAGCCTGGAAGCATAGCCTAGGGAACACAAAAAGGAGAAACTGTGCAGGCCTTTTTGTTGCCCAAATACCTCCAGCGAAGCCTTTATGCTGAAAAGCATAAAAATGAATTTGACTCCCTCTCTAAAATCCCTGGACCAAATTGGATTTACTGTTTGAGTGCAGGAAACTTTATCTAGATTATGGAAACACAAAAGAATTTGAGATTAACACACACTGTACATTTCAGTACAGGTGGCAGGACAATTAGAAATCTAGTTAAGCTACGGAAAAGCTCGTAAATCTGGGAAGGATTTAGATCTTGGTGTGCTTTGGTGCAACCCATCATCAGATGCGTGTTGTACTTGGTCTCCCTGCATCCAGACTCCCCAGGTGCGGGGGAGATGATGTAAAGGAGAAGAATAAAGAAGTGATTTTTCTCTGATCCACCTTTTGTGTGGGGCAAACGATTAGGTGGCCCTGGTGCCTGCAAGAGGAACTGAGCGAGTCCGTCAGTGCTGCCTCTGTCACTGTTTCACAGGCTTCACATTTTCCTTTTAATAGTAACTAAGAAAGACAGGGACTTCCCTGCTGGTCCAGTGGCTAAGACTCTGGGCTCCTCATGCAGGAGGCCTGGGTTCGATCCTTGGTCAGGAAAATATATCCCACATGCTACAACTAAGAGTTTGAGTGCCACAACTGGAAAAAAAAAAAAAAAAAGATCCTGCATGCCAAAACTAAGACTTGGTGCAACCAAATAAATAAAATAAATATTTTCAAAAATCAAAAATAGATGGTGAATTTGTCAATGCTCATTCATTGACCTGTCTTTTCTTAAAGTCTTTGAGGACAGGGACCAGTGACAATGGCCATTGAATCTGAATGCCAGCACAATATCCAGCTCTTAGGAGGTAGTAGGAGTAGTGTTAGCTGCTCAGTCATGTCTGACTATTTGTGATCCCAAGGACTCTAGCCCACTCTAGTCTCTGTCCATGGGATTCTTCAGGCAAGAATGCTGGAGTGGGTTGCCATTTCTTTCTCCAGGGGATCTTCCTGACCAGGGATCAAACCCAAGTTTCCTGCACTGCAGGCAGATTCTTTATCATCTGAGCCACCAGGAGGTTATCTGTTGAATTAATGAGTTGCACTTTAATTTCTTACACTTTGAGATACACTAAAGTTTTGGCATATGAAAACAAATGAAAATAACAAAAGTAACAGGTAACTACTTATATGCAGATGATTGATTTTAGAATTTGAAATAGTTGGTGCACCTCTGTACATTTACCTTGAATTTCGTATGTACTTTAGACTCTTGCAAAAGTCTTTGGTGGCTTTGTCTTGTGTGTAAATGCTATTTATTTAGCATAGGTATTAAAGAAAACTTTCTGGGGAAAAAAATAGTAACTAAGAGCATTCCCACAAAATTTTAAAAAAGGCTGAAAGAAATGGCAAAAAAAATGCTCAAAGGCAAAGACTACCCTTGACCATGGCTGCTCTGGCCACTTCATTATCATATTCCCCAAAATAAGAAGAAAGAGAAAAAGGAGAAAGAGGAAAAGAACACATTGATTTTAACTGACAAAAAAATGAGTAAAACTGCTACGCTTCAATTTGGCTCAGCGGTAAAGAATCTGCCTGCTAGCGCAGGAGACAGGGGTTCAGTCTCTGGGTTGGAAATATCCTCTGGAGAAGGAAATGGCAACCCACTCCAGGATTGTAGCCTGAGAATTCCATAGACAGAGGAGCCTGGCAGGCTACAATCTATAGGATCACAAAGCTGGATGTGACTTAATGACCAAACAACAACAGCAATGTCAAATCAAGGGCTTTATTTGTCTATGATCTTAACTAGTAGTGAGCACGCTTTTTCTGTAACGTGTCAGAGAGTAAACATGTTAGGCTTGGAGGGTCACATGGTCTATGTCCACTACTCAGCTCTGCAGTGGCTGCCTAAAAGCAGCCTGGGATAATATACAAATGAATGGGAGGGGCTGTGTTCCAATAAAACTTTATTTATGCTGAAATTTGAATTTCATATAATTTTCATGTGTCATAAAAGAGGATTGTTCTGATTTTCCCCAGTATTTAACAATGAAAAAACAGGCCTGCACAAAAGCAGGCCCTAGGTGGAATTTAGTCTAAGGGCTGTAGGTTGCTGACTCCTGATCTAGGTCTATTCTGCCCCTTAATCTATTTTGGAGACAGTCTTTTAGAGTGAGGAGGATGAGAGCTCCCCAGATCTGTATGGGGGTCCATGTCCCAACTTGCTCTTGGTTAGTCGGGAAGTCATGTCCAACTCTTTGCGAACCCATGGACTCTAGCCTACCAGGCTCCTCTGTCCATGGGATTTCCCAGGCAAGATTACTGGAGTGGGTTGCCATTTCCTCCTGTGGGAGATTGAACCCATATCTCATGCATTGGCATGTGGATTCTTCACTGTTGAGCCTCAGAGAAGCCCTTGTCCCAACTTGCTGGGTCACAAATCCTTTCTTCCAAATATTCTGAGCTTCTATTCCAGTATTCGGACTCTGACAATCAGATGCCCATTTTCAATGTTACTTGAACTCTTTTGCTAGGATTCTGTCTTACTCAGTGATTACTGTTACCAAGAATGTGTTTCCCAGGTGCCACAGTGACGAAATAATATGCCTGCAATGCAGGAGACGCAAGAGACAAGGGTTTGATCTCTGGCTTGGTAAGATCCCCTTGAGAAGGAAATAGCAAGCCACTCCAATATTCTTGCCTGGGAAATCTATGGACAGAGGAGCCTGGTGGGGTCACAAAGAGACACAACTGAGTGACCAACACTTCACTTACTCTCTTTTTCAGTGATTAACTTTCCAAGAATGGATAAAACAGAACACAGATTTAAAGGCAGTTTACAAGGCAGCTTTAAAATCTGGACCTTGAAATTGTTTCCCAACACCAGATCTCTCAAGGGGTGTCTACAGTGGCTCTACACTGGATATTGCCAACCCACATCTTACACAGGGTGAGGATGCCCTGAAAACGTGCTTGGAGAGGTCAGGCTGACAGAAGTCTTTTCTCCAGCCCAAGAGCACTGAGGAATGAAAGCCCCTTACCCTCTTTATCAGGGACTTCATGTGGTTGGAATGAAACACTGCTTTAGGGTACTTTGGAAACAGATTTTTATCTGCTCGAGCAGTCCTCCAAACGAGATGCCAGAAAACATACCTTCAATGTCAGAGAATGGAGTTTTCTACAGGAAAAGTTTTGCAAATCTTGGGAACTTCCAACCAAGTCCTAGAGATTCAACCCTGGTACTTAGAGCAGACATAGCTGCAACCTTGTGGTGTCTGGGCTAGCAGCAACCTTTACTGTACCCTTGAGGGCCAAACTAGAAAAAGAGAATTTTGCCTCATCTGGGAGTGATACCATCAATGACAAGAAGGCTCTGGATAGAGACTGAATAAAAAAGGGCTTCCACCCTGATGCTGGGAAAGACTGAGGGCAGGAGGAGAAGTTGACAGAGGATGAGATGGTTGGTTGGCATCACCTACTCAATGGACATGAGTTTGAGCAAACTCCAGGAGATAGTAAAGAACAGGGAGGCCTGGCATGCTGCAGTCCTTGGGATCATATAGAGTTGGGTAAGACTTAGTGAGTGAACAACAACAAAGAGTTTGAGGGTCTAGGAGAGGGAACAAATACAGTGACAAAGCCCAGAAAGCATCAGTGATAGGGCTTCCTCCCAAACAAAGAGGACACAGATTTACTGGAAGTTGCTTCTAGAGTTCAGTTCAGTCTCTCAGTCGTGCCCGACTCTTTGCAATCCCATGAACCCACAGCACGCCAGGCCTCCTGTCCACTACCAACTCCCGGAGTCCACCCAA
The DNA here is from genome assembly GCA_006408675.1 of Madoqua kirkii. Classification (NCBI taxonomy): domain Eukaryota; kingdom Metazoa; phylum Chordata; class Mammalia; order Artiodactyla; family Bovidae; genus Madoqua; species Madoqua kirkii. The sequence continues at coordinate 25,370 of SJYC01071990.1, forward strand.
ACCCGTGTCCATTGAGTTGGTGATTCCATCCAACCACCTCATCCTCTGTCGTCCCCTTCTTCTCCTGCCCTCAATCTTCCCCAGCATCAGGGTCTTTTCAAATGAGTCAGCTCTTCTCATCAAGTGATCAAAATATTGGTGTTTCAGCTTCAACATCAGTCCTTCCAATGAACACCCAGGACTGATCTCCTTTAGGATGAACTGGTTGGATCCCCTTGCAGTCCAAGGACTCTCAAGAGTCTTCTCCAACACCACAGTTGAAAAGCACCAATTCTTTGGTACTCAGCTTTCTTTGTAGTCCAACTCTACATCCATACATGACCACTGGAAAAACCACAGCCTTGACTAGTTGGACCTTTGTTGGCAAAGTAATGTCTCTGCTTTTTGAAATATCAATAACCTCAGATATGCAGATGACACCACCCTTATGGCAGAAAGTGAAGAAGAACTAAAGAGTCTTGATGAAACTGAAAAAGGAGAGTGAAAAAGTTGGCTTAAAGCTCAACATTCAGAAAACTAAGATCATGGCATCTGGTCCCATCACTCCATGGGAAATAGATGGGGAAACTGGCTGACTTTATTTTTCGGGGGGCTCCAAAATCATTGCAGATGGTGATTGCAGCCATGAAATGAAAAGACACTTACTCTTTGGGAGGAAAGTTATGACCAACCTAGATAGCATATTCAAAAGCAGAAACATTAGCCCCAAGCTCAAATTCCTGAGCTTTAGGGTGGAGTTCAAGGGCACATTCTATCTCTATCTGCAGGCTAGGACACTTGTGCCTCTTGTGTAATCAGAAAGAGAAGGGGAATCAAGGCAGCCCTGCATAGGAGGCTCAACGGATGTGTGGGCCCAGGTGAGGCTGAGCTCACAATTAAGCAGTTTCCTTCAGGCTCTGAGTTGGTGTGATCACCGCTGTGACCTTCTCTGCCTAGCTGTGCCAGAAGTTAGTGATTTTGTTTAGTTGGTTGATTGGGTGTTGTCTACTTGTTCCTGTTGTAGAAATGTTTAAAGCTTCAAAAGCAAACCAAACTGTGCACTCCTTTTTCCAAGCAAAAGCCTGGCAGGCAATCAGGGCTGGGAGCTCACTGTTCTGACAAGAAGCAGTTACCAACAGTTGGCAAAGGGCAGAGAGAAGCCCAGAGAGAAAAGAGTCTTTCTCTCCCTTGAAGACTGACAAGTTGAAGTCAGAAGCCGATAAAGAATTGAGCCTACTTTGGAATTCCCTGTTGGTGCAGTTGGTAGAAAATCCACTTGCCAAGGCAGGAGACCCAAGAGACTTGGGTTCAGTCCCTGGGTTGAAAAGATTCCCTGGAGTAGGAAATAACAATCAACTTCAGCATTCTTGCCTGGAAAATTCTATGGACAGACAAACTTAGCAGATTCCAAACGAGTTGTCAGGAAGCAAAGATGGGACCCCATGAGAGAGTAAATAAATATTAAACTTTTCATTTTGCAGAAGATGAAAAAGACCTAGAGGTTAATCAAAAGGACTGGATAAGCAAAGGGCAGGGAAGTAAAAAAGAAAATTACAGTAAAATGTAATAAATTAAGAGTTTAAATTTACATTTTCTTCATGGGTTCCAAGTGCTCTAACACTTTTAGTGTGTTTTCCTTTTTCCACTGATTTAAAATGCCTTCAGAATATTCTAAATGTAGGTGAGTTCCTTAATGGACTCTCAAGACTGTTTCCTTGAGCCACTGTGTTTTCATGCACTGATACATGCTATTTTAAATTTTGTAAATGCTATATCTTAATAGCTAATAAGAGGAGGAAGATGTACACATATATATTTTTTCTTTTTCCAGAATTGTCTCATACATTATTTCCTGCTGGAATTTTTCTTTTTTTTTTTTTTTTAGCTTCTTGGCATATAGGATCTTAATTTCCTGCCAGGGATTGAACCTAAGCCCCCTATGATGAAAGTGTGGAAGTCAACCCCTAGACTGCTAGGGAAGTCCCTAAAATTCTTTAGTTACACTAAAAATTCTTTGGGAACATCAAGTGGTATTAAATTATATTTACTAATTGTTTGGGGGACAGTGACATTATTATATATTAAGTTTTCCTATTCAAGAGCATGTTTTTCTTTTTATGACATTCAGTGAGATTTTATGAATTATTAAAAAAATGTGATATGGAGCTTGCCTTTTCCTTGTTAAACCTATACCTAGGAATTTTATAGATTTGATTGCTATTTAGCATGAAATATTTTTTCATTTATATTTTCTAATTGATTATGGATTCTATAAAGGAAAGCCATGGATTTTTGTGTATAAATCTTATATCTGATCATGATTGTGTTTCTGAAATATCTCAGTTTTATAGTTCTTTAGATGATTCTCTTGCATTTTTTAGAGGATAATATTACCCAACTGCAAAATGGCAAATCTCTCTTCTTTCTCAATTATTTATTCCTCTTGGTCATTATTCTTACCGCCTAGTTAGCTCTAGCTCAGTGTTGAAAAGTATAGGTAATAGTGTATAAGTTCTGCCTTGTTCCTGTCTTTAATGGGAATACTTTGAAAGTACTGTTGTTTATTCCTTATAAAAACATTTTCTTAAATTAAGCAATGTTTTTTTTTATTTCTAGCTTAGTAATGGTTCTA
>SJYC01071992.1:0-34205 GCA_006408675.1 Madoqua kirkii
TGCTTTTTCCATGATCCAGCGGATGTTGGCAATTTGATCTCTGGTTCTTCTGCCTTTTATAAAACTGGTTTAGCAGATACAGAATCATGTGTATGAAATAGAAGAGCAACAAGGATACATTGGAGTATAATCTGTAAACATACTATCTGTGCTGACACCTGAAACTAATGTAACACTCTAAGTCAACTATCCTTGAATTTAAAAAACTAAATGTTTTTTCAAAAATGCCTACAAATTTTTACATTGACCATGAAGTAGTGACAAATGTATAAATTCTTGAAAGGGACTGATAATGAGAATTTAGTCACATGGAAAAATTTTTAAATTTTTTGCGTTAAAAACCGAAGGGCAACATAAAACAGACACAGCTATGAGTGTAAGAATTCAGTAAGCCACTGTAGTGTGAAAACATAAACTTGCAGTGACAAAAATGTAAATTCTTTAAAAAGGGGTTGGTGGAAGGCCGCTGGTGTGTGCATCACCTGGCAGGCAGGCAGATGGCTGGGCCCCGGTTTGGGATTTAGCAGGCCAGGGGCCGGCCAAATATGCATTTCTAAAATGTTTCCAGGTGATGCTGCAGCTTGTCCAGGCATCACACATTGAGAAGTGGCACGTGGGAACCACTCTTGCATGACGTCCAAATGTGGTGGGAAAAATGGCTTGCTCAGATGTGGTTGCAGGACGTCAGTTTTGCTTTTCATGTCAGGCGAGGGGCTTGTTTTGGCCACTGGGGAATCTGTTCCCTTACCTAGCTCTGCCTCCCCCACCCCTGACCCCTTCAGTATAAGCCAGCCCTACCTATCTGCTCCAGGAGACTACTGCTGAAGCCCGAATGTGGAAGGTAGAAGAGAAAATCGTCTAATCAGTCTCCTTTTTGTCTCTTAAAACTTATTGTGAAAGGATAGTACTGTATATATACTATGCTTACTGTGAAAGGATAGTATTGTGTATATATATATATATATATATATATATATATAACTATTATATAAAGTGTCCTTTCTTGGTGTGAGTTTAAAGTTTTTTTTCTTTTATTATTTTTTCCCTGCTCCCCTCATCCTTCCATGTGCAAAATTTGAACAGTTAAAAGGAAAAAAAGGCTACCCTTTATACTTCTAACTCCTCCTCCAGACAGCCCCTTGTTGGCTGTTCTAGGTGTTTTGGGGGAGATTTCTGTGCTTGGCCTCCACTTAGGTACCAACTTTTGTCAGCCGCTCTGTGCAGCCTTCCTGAGAGATTAGTAGACATTTGCAATACACCTTGGGAGGGAGAAGCGGAAATCATTCTCAGATGTTAAACCGAGACATGTTTCTAATTGAAAGCATGAATAGAATGTGTACATGAAAGTGCCTGGGGGTGATCTCTGGCAGAGGCTCAGCTTTGAAAGCCCTGTCCTTTCCCACTTGTGACCACTTCTGCTGTCTTTGGGTGGAGCCCATTTCCATTCCTGTGACGTTCCATAAATAAGCGTGGCTGAGGAGGGACCCGATGATCGTGTTGGCTAGGAAAGCGTGGATAAATTAGACTCCTGAACGCTCAAAGTGCATAGCTTTTTGACTTTGACTTCTAGAAGCCTAATATGGGAAGAGCCCTCGGGGACCATTTTAGAAAAGCAGCTAGTGCCCTCCTCCTGCCCTGGGACTTGTGTAGGTACAGAGGCCAAGCTCAAGTAACTCACCCCAGGGTCACCTCGGGAGCTGGCTGCGCTTTTCTTTCCTTTTTTTAAGAATCCTTCTCAACTCTTAGACAATTTGTTGGCCTGGTATTCTGACACTTGACAGTTATTTCTTATCATTATTTGCTATAACATAGGAATTATAGGAAAATAGGAAAAGTATCTTTTCTCTTTTAGAGGAAATTAGGGGGTTTCAGGGTTTTTAGGTCTTGGTCATTGGTTCCTCCATGGTTGAGCCTCCTCTGGTATGTATTCTTCATCTATTTTGTAATTGCTTGTAGACTGAATCCTGGGAGATTCAGTAAACCTGAAATACATGGGAGGTTTAGCATTGTAATCTGCCTTAGGACAGAGAGTTTAAGTCAAAGAGCACTGATACCAAAAGGCTGGTGTAAATAAATGGTACAAATAAATAAGGGTCTGAAGGAATCGTGTCTGTAAGCCTATGATGTTAATAAAATTTAAGTCATAAATTTTATGACATATAACATCTAAACTCCCAGGGGACCTTGCCTGTGATAAAATCCACTCACCTTGCCCATGACCCATAGCCCTGCTAACTTTAAAACTCTGCTTGGCCACAAGTCTGGTGATTCAAAGTACATGCATTCATGGGACTTCCATGGCAGTCCAGGGGTAAGACTTCGCCATCCAATGCAGGGGGTGTAGGTTTGATCCCTGATCAGGGAGCTCTGATTGCACGTGCTTCATGGCCCAAAATGAAAAACATAAAACCACCACAATATTGTAACAAATTAAATAAGGACTTTAAAAATGGTCCATAATAAAAATAAAACAAACAAAAAACCCCGAAGTAAATGCATGCTAGCTAATAGGAGATAAACAAGTGGTTTCTTTTTGATTGCCTTTTGTTACAAGATTAAGGATGTACTGGCTTCTACAATATATAATGCATGTATGAAAGTGTATATTAGGTGACTTTCAATCTTTTTACCTTTGCTTTTTCTCTCAAAAAAAAAAAGGTTGACTAAATTTCTGAACAGTTACTCCAGGCTTTGATAGCTTAATGCAGCTGAAGGCCATTACCTTCTTGGAGGGTTTAGGTTTGGGACTGGACTTCTGCTTTTTTTTGCTAAGACTTATTTGGTTGCCTAAAGTTTAAACTGAAGCCACGGAACATGACTTTTAAAAGGATAGAGTACTTTCTACCCCTTTCCCCCCTGTATTTCTGATCCATTTCTAAGCAGCAGCTATAGTAAAGTGGTCAAAAAAGATGACTTTGGAGCCAGTTCACTTGAAATCATATTCAAGCTCTTTTATTTACTGATGATTGTGGGACTTTTGGCAAATTTTATAACCCCGTGTCTGTTTTTCATCAGTAAAATGGGCAAAATAAAACATCTCCTTAAATCAGTTGCTGGGGGATGGGAGTTAAATTTGTCAATATTTATTAGAACAGTGCCTGGCACATAGGAAACCATTAATAAGTATTCGCTATCATCATCATCAACAACATCATCATCGTCTTATTTCATTGAGGAACAGCCCAGTGCTCGTGGTAAGTGTCTGGAAGAATTAGTGAAGTCTGTACTGCTCCCCTTCAAAGTGTGTCTTCTGTTGTCCTTTCACAGCAAGCTGTGTTCCACCATGTCAGAATGGAGGGATGTGTCTCCGACCTCAGCTCTGTGTGTGTAAACCAGGGACCAAGGGCAAAGCCTGTGAGACAACAGCTACCCAGGACACCTCGTCCCCAGTCTTTGGAGGGCAGAGTACTGTGGCCGCTTCCTCCTGGGTCCCTCCTGAGCAAGCTGCAAAGCACACTTCATCTAAGAAGGCAGACGTTCTACCAAGAGTCAGTCCTGTGGCCCAGATGACCTTGACCCTCAAGCCGAAGCCTTCAGTGGGCCTCTCCCAGCAGATCCATTCTCAGTGAGTGTTTTGAACTTACCTTCAACTTGGGAGCATCTTAATGTTCTCTTGGATGCATTGCTTTAAATCATTCTTCTTTTCCAGCACAATTTGCAGAAATCATTTGGATAATAATGTCTTTCCTTCAGATTTTGCATTTTATGTTTACACATCAAGTCTCTTTAAAATGGTTGATATGTGTGTTTAGCCTCTGCAGGGAAGATTTACCATAAGCGTTAAGCAAAGAAGTGGTGAAGATTAAGGGGATCAAGAGTGGAAGGGAATAATATAGTTGTTTGATTATGATGGAGTTAAAAAAATTCTTTATTTTTTTGAGGTGAGGGGTGCTTTAAAGCTTCTGAAGTCATAATGCAAAAAGAGAAGTGGTGAGTGTAATTTTATAGGTACATGGAAAAGGTAGGAACTCAGCTGTGAACAGAGAAGGGATTCAAGTGAAAGTGCATCTTGGGAAAGAGAATTATTCTACCTCGGTAGCAAGTGAACTGTATCTTGTAGTAAACACCCTGTTTACCTCCCAGTTGCTATGCAGGTCCATTTTTGGTGAATGAGCTTGTGTTTTATTTATAGGATTTTTTTTTTTTTTAAACTTAGGAAGTCAGTGCTATTCTGAACAAAATGAGAACTCTCTAAAGACAGGGTCCTTACACAAATTGTTTCCTTTTAATTAGCTACTCTATGTGGATAACAAGATGCAGAATTTACTATAGCTATCACTTGTCATTTGTCTAGGAATGTAAAATACAGGAAGTGCTCGACTTAAAAATGACCCAGCAGTTCATCTGTAAGTCACTTGCTTAGAGTTTTGAATGCTTCCCTCCCCAGCCCCTGAGATAGCTTCCACCTGGTGATTAGTATCCTGTCAGCCCACAGAAGTGATTTAATCTGTTACTACAGATGAAATTATCCTAATTTATACTTCCCCTGTGAGTAGGCCACCTACTGTCCTTGCTGAGTGAGGTCCTGATAACTTTTTCCTTTCTCTTATTCCCTCCTCATTTCTCTTCTTTCTAGTTTTATTTTTCACCCCTCTCATTCCTTCTTGCCTCTTACTTCAATTCTACCTTGATGAAGAGATTTGGGATGTTGCCCTGGAATCTAACCACTTTGCTACTTTTTCATCTGAAAACGCATCCTGTCGCCCTCAGCAAGAAGGAATGGTAGCTGTAGCCCATGCTCAATAACTGCTTCCTGCTTGCCAGGTCCTGTTTCACATGCTTTGTATGTTTTATTCATTTAAAACTCACAATGACACCCCAGCAGGTGGGTGCCTTTATTAACCCTATTTTACGTAGGAGGAAACTGAGGTGCAGAGTGGCTAAACAATGTGTTCAAGCTTACACAGTTAATAAGTGAATATGTGTTGAGATAGAGGCTGAATGAAGAGAATATGTGGACCTCCGTGGTGGCTCCATGGTAAAGAATCCGGCTGCAGTGCAGGAGATATAGGAGACATGGGTTTGATCCCTGGGTCAGAAAGATCCCCTGGAGGAGGGTGTGGCAACCCACTCCAGTATTTTTGTCTGGAGAACCCCATGGGCAGAGGAGCCTGGTGGGCTACAGTCCATAGGGTTGCAAAGAGTTAGACACAACAAAAGAACTGAGCAGCAGCAAGGAGAATATATATTAGGCTTAAGTGGAGGCAGCCAGGCTCCAGCATCCACACCCAGAGGCAGAGGCAAACGTTCTCTGTAAAGGGCTGCATAGTAACTATTTGGAGCTCTGTGGGACGTGTGGTTTCTGTGACAGTTTCTCAATTCCTCACAAAAACAGCCACAGACAGTGTGTAAGTGGATGAGTGTGTGTGTGTTCCAATAAAGCTTTATGGATGGATGTTGAAATTTGAGTTTCATATAAATTTCATGGCCCCCAATAATACTGTTTTATTTTTCTCAGTCATTAAAAAATGTAAAAATCATTCTTAGCTTTTTGGCCATATAGAAACAGACTGTGGGCCAGCTTTGACCCTTGAAGTGTAGTTTGCTGACCCCTTCTCCAAAGGATAGTAGCCTTTTTTGTGTGTGTCAGAACACAAATGCAACTATGCATCTTTGAAATGAAATAAAACTTTGATTATATCATAGCCAGACAGCCCTCTTCCAGCATTGTTCTGTATCTTAAAAACAAAGAACAATTCTGTGTTGAAGTATGTCTTGGCGATCAGCAGTCAGATTCCTGTGCATTGCAATTATTTTTTTTTCTAGTATAAACTGTGAAGTCATTTACAAGCAACATCATTCATCTTGAATATCACCATCCCCTGTTAGAATGTGACCCTCTATGATGTGTATATGTGGATTATTACTGAGAATCATATGTCAGATGTCAGATAAAGAAGCAACCTTTCCCTCCTCCTCTCTCTTTTTATGGTAGCAGCAGAGTAATTTAGACGAGAATGTTGTGAGTCAAAGAGGAGGCTAAGGTTTCAGCTCTAATTTGGCTTTGGGAAAATAGAGGTCATTAGATCATATACTTTAGAGACTTCATCTGCTGAATGAAGATGCTTTTCTCATGATAATACTGTTACAGGCATGTGTTTATGGGTGTGCCTACTACTGTGTCCTTTTGGGTGAGGAGAAGAGATGGCCCATGATGCTTTCATAATAAACCTTTGTCAGTTGCCCTGTTATCTGGGCAGAGAGTATTAGGTTGCCCTGTTATCTGGCAGGGAGTATTAAGATATATAAGACTCAGTTCTGTTCTTAAGGAGATTTTGAAATGACAGATGTTATCACTTGAGAGGGATACCAAGGGAGTGGCGTGGTTGACTCATGGATGAATTTAGGTAAGGACATGATGACCTGGAATGTAAACTGCCAAAGAGGCACATGTGATAGGATCACTTTGGCTACCTTTGAGAAATGTAACCATTCTTAAGCAGCTTTTTGTTCATTGCCTACTTTAAGGTGTTTTAGGCTTTGGTTTTGTTTGTATCTAGTGAAGGAGGAAATTAATTAAGCTCCATAAAATGCTTGTAGACGGATTTCCTGGGCAGCTCAGTAGTCAAGACTCTGTGCTTCTACTGCAGGGGGCATAGGTTCAATCCCTGGTCCAGGAGCTAAGATCTCTAAGAGGACCATACTGAGAGGTGTGGCCAAAAAAAAAAAAAAAAAATTCTTGTAGACATAAAGACACCTAAAGTATCAAAATGTGGTTAGTGTTACATCCCTAATGTGGCATTTGAGATGCTGCGGTCTTGATCATTTACTCAGGTTTTTATTGCTCACAGGGTATGTACTGTGAATTATTCCAGAGGCTCAGGGTGTAACACTGAACAGCTAAATGCAGTGTCTTCCTTCTTGGAGCCTATAGTCTGGAAGCAGGGAGATAATGAGAGCTGCATTTAAAACATATCTTAGATTGTGGTTAGTGGTGTGGAGAAAATAAAAGTGCAAAGACGGCAGGGAGTGTGGGTTGGGTGTGAGATGGGGAGGAGGGAGGGTTCTGGTGGCTTAAATAGGCTGTCAGGGAAGGTTCTTTTGAGAAGGTGATGTTTAAGTGAGGAGGAGGTGGGGGTGTGAATCATGGAGGTATGTGGGGCTGGGGCAGAAGCTCCAGAGGGGATATATGCCTGGCCTAATCGAGGAATGGGGACTTTAGTAAAACCGTAATGTTGAAACTGTACATTTTAGGCAGGTGAGGGTTAGATGAATTTGTTTAACCTTTGGCTGCATTGGTTTTAGCTTGACTTAGAACCAGATGGAGAAGGCAGTGGCACCCCACTCCAGTACTCTTGCGTGGAAAATCCCATGGATGGAGGAGCCTGGTTGGCTGCAGTCTGTGGGGTCATGAAGAGTCGGACATGACTGAGCGACTTCCCTTTCATTTTTCGCTCATGCATTGGAAAAGGAAATGGCAACCTACTCCAGTGTTCTTGCCTGGAGAATCCCAGGGACAGGGGAGCCTGGTGGGCTGCCGTCTATGGGGTTGCACAGAGTCGGACACGACTGAAGCAACTTAACAGCAGCAGAACCAGATACAAAGTTCTTTAGGAAATTGAAGGAAGGAATAATCATTTACAGATTTTGGAGCTTGGAGGATGTGGAGGACATTGAAAAGATGGTTAAATTTGGACACAAAGAACTGGAGAAGAACATTTCTAGGAAAAACAATGATGGGACACCAGAAAGACTGGTGTATTAGTTGTCTACTGATGTGTAGTAGGTCCCCACAAATGTGGCAGCCTTAAACGATAAACATTTGTTGTCTGACAGTCTGAGGGTCAGGAAGCCAGGAGGTGCTTGCTGGAAGCTGTAGCTCAGGGTCTCTTGTGAGGTTGCGGTCAGCAGGGGTGGCTCGCCTGGGGTTGGAGAACCTACTGCCAAGGTGACTCATTGCCATGGTTGTTGGCAAGAGACTTCTTTTCCTTTCTACATGGGCTCTCCGCAGAGCTGCCTGAGCATCCTCACAACATGGTCACTGGCTTCCTCCTGAGCAAGTGAACCCCAAGCCACAGGGCCGTTGTAGTTCTGTATGACACACCTTCACCTCCACCTTATTCTACTCATTAGAAATGAGTCACTTAGTTCTAAGAATCCACTCTCAAAGGGACTGTAGTTAATAAGCTGCATTGCTTGAAGAGAGAAACAGTAAAGAATTTGTGAATGTATTTTAAAATGACCACCTTTAGGATATCATTTGATTGAAACTTGATATAAATGAAGACTAGTGGTAACGAAGGTTGTTAAAGGTTGGTTAAAAACCAAGTTAAAGACCACAATTTCAACAAAACGATTCTGAAAAGACACAAAACAAAATAGAAAAAGTAATGAAGAGGGAACCTAAATAGCTTAGAAGAGGGTTAAGAAGCAGATTAACCAATCACAATATTTAGATTATGTCTCTCTTGATGCAAACAAGCTGCAAATGAAAGAAAAAGATGATGATGACTTACAGGATAATAATGAAAATGCTGACATTGACTGGAAATTTGATGCTATAAAAGAGTGATCCTTGATTTGGAGGGCTGGGATGATGACCTTGTCATTATTTAAGGAAGGGAAATAATACTATTTACAGATGAAATTATGTGATTTCTGAGCTTTGATTGAAATTACCCAGTGGGTTGAAGTATAGAGGTAACAATTGAGGGGATAATTATTGAAGCTAGATGATAGGCACACAATATTATGCAATCCTTTTTTAAAATGTATTTTTGAAACTTTCTATAATAAAAAGTAACTAAAAAGAGAAAGATGCAAGTAGGAAGACTGCTAGGATTTTTCTTCTGTCTCAGAAGATTTATCTGGTTATAGCACATAAAATGGATGAGAACTAGTCTTAATTGGTAATTCGAGGGTGACTGTAACAGATGAAGTAGTGCTGGTATTATAGAGGAAGGATGTGAGCTCAGGAACTACTTAAAGTTTTTTAAATTCATTTGACTGCGCTAGGTCTTAGTTGTGGCGTGTGGGATCTTCAGTCTTCACTGCGGCATGTAGAATTTTTAGCTATGGCATGTGTGGTCTAGTTCCCCAACTGGGGATGAACCCGGGCACTCTGCATTAGGAATGCAGAGTCTTAGCCACTGAACTACCAGGGAAATCCCAGGAGTTATTGTTAAAGACCTCTTGTGATAGTGTGAGTCACTCAGTCGTGTCTAACTCTGCGACCCCATGGACTGTAGCCTGCCAAGCTCCTCTGTCCATGGGATTCTTCAGGCGAGAATACTGGAGTGGGTAGCCCTTTACTTCTTCAGGGGATCTTCCCGACCCAGGGATCAATCCCAGGTCTCCCAGCTGCAGGCATTCTTTGCTGTCTTTACCATCTGAGCCACCAGGGCACCTAATCACTGGTGGGAGGCAAAGAAAAGGAGAATCAGGTATTATCTAGGCTTGGGACTGTGGAAGAAAGGGAGGGTGTGAAATCTTTCTATTCTGCCGTTCTTAAAGATTTCTTGGTAATTTCATGAGTCTTCAAGATCTTTCATAGTTGATACTTGGTGAATGGATGATTTCTGACAGAGCTTTATGGCTGAATAGCCTTGGAGAAGGAAATGACAACCCACTCCAGTATTCTTGCCTGGGGAATCCCAGGGACAGAGGAGCCTGGTGGGCTGCTGTCTATGGGGTTGCACAGAGTTGGACACGACTGAAGTGACTTAGCAGCAGCAGCAGTCAAGATCATCCTCTGTACCTCCTAAGGGACTAAAAGCAAGTGGGTATCAGTGGTACCTCCCTGGCCACTCAGTCAGGTATTGGTTTAGAAAGACCTTGGCCAGGGCATTCTGGCCGTGCTCATTGCGATAGCTGGTAATTCCATTCCTGCTTTTCATTGAAGTTTACTATTACGGTGTTCTTTCTTTCAGTTTTCCAGGCCACATCTTGGACCTTCCATGAGCTACAGAAAAGACCAAATGATGCCTCATTTTCCTGTGTATAAGTTTTGGGAGTAATTTTTCTTTCTTTAAACTTTTGAGTCACTTTATAATCCTTCATTCCTTGGAAAGTCCATGTGAACTCTTCAGGGTACTTTCATAACTGCATCCTATAGATGTTGTTCATATATAGCTCTCCATTTACTATGCATAGCTTCAGCATGCATGCAGGAACTGTCCTTGTTAGGTCACAGGTGCACCTGCAATGTCTGTCTTCAGCCCTCGATGTGGAAGGGCATTAATGTTTGTGTGTTGTGGCCAGGAACTTCACAGAGGAGCAAAATCAAAACTGTTCAGTTTCCCAGGGCTTTTTCATCACCTGTCAGTATAATTTTCTACACGTGGGTTGAAGTTTCCCACAAGAGTTTGCTTTCAGCCCTCAGTTCTGCTCAGTGAGGCTGTTTTGACTTGTGGGAAATATCTGTCTTTTTCTTTGTTAATCATGATGGCTGTCACAGGCACCAACCTTGGACCTACGAGGTGGAGGTCGTTAGGGGCATTCTTCAGCTGCTGATATCTTCTGGTTGCTTAGAGAACATAAGGACAGATGACCACTGCTTTGCCAAATGGGAAGCTGTTATCTCTGCTGTGACAGGAGGAGGCGCTTGCACAGGACACAGCGTGCCCAGTTACCTCTTTTTGAGCTTGAGGAGGAAGTCTGGTTTTACTCAGGATATGGATGTCAAATCTATCTGAAGAGCTCACATAAATCTAGTCTTCTTTTCTTCCCTGTTGATGGCTATTTTCATCATTTTGTGTCCTGATGTTTCAAAGGATGGTGGTTAGTTTCTATGGAAGAATTAGATTTGTCCTGTCTCAGACCAGGGCAGGGGGCTTGGACTTACCTAATGGCATCAGTGATCCATTTCTGTCATCTGTTTTTCAGGGTTGGGTTCTTTTAAGACAGCCGTAATTCAACTGTGTTCTCTGTTTATCAGGTGAGCTTATACTACACCAGTTACTTTGTAAATATAGGGAAGGCCCTTTAAAGTCCACCTTGAGATGATGGGTTCCACTTTCAAAGGTCTAAAGAAATAATACTTCACACATACAGACAGCTAATAAACATATAAACAAGATGGTCAACATCGCTCATTATTAGAGAAATGCAGATCAAAACCACAGTGAAGTATTATCTCACACCGGTCAGAGTCAGTTCAGTTCAGTCACTCAGTCGTGTCGGACTCTTTGTGATCCCATGAATCGCAGCACGCCAGGCTTCCCTGTCAATCACTAACTCCAGGAGTTCACTCAGATTCACGTCCATTGAGTCCATGATGACATCCAGCCATCTCATCCTCTGTCGTCCCCTTCTCCTCCTGCCCCCAATCCCTCCCAGCATCAGAGTCTTTTCCAGTGAGTCAACTCTTCGCATGAGGTGGCCAAAGTACTGGAGTTTCAGCTTCAGCATCATTCCTTCCAAAGAAATCCCAGGGCTGATCTTCAGAATGGACTGGCTGGATCTCCTTGCAGTCCAAGGGACTTTCAAGAGTCTTCTCCCACACCACAGTTCAAAACCATTAATTCTTTGGCGCTCAACTTTCTTCACAGTCCAACTCACATCCATACATGACTACTGGAAAAACCATAGACTTGACTAGATGGACCTTAGTCAGCAAAGTAATGTCTCTGCTTTTGAATATGCTATCTAGGTTGGTCATAACTTTTCTTCCAAGAAGTAAACGTCTTTTAATTTCATGGCTGCAGTCACCATCTGCAGTGATTTTGGAGCCCCCCAAAATAAAGTCTGACACTTTTTCCACTGTTTCCCCATCTACTTCCCATGAAATGATGGGACCAGATGCCATGATCTTTGTTTTCTGAATGTTGAGTTTTAAGCCAACTTTTTCATTCTCCTCTTTCACTTTCATCAAGAGACCTTTTGGTTCCTCTTCACTTTCTGCCCTAAGGGTGGTGTCATCTGCATATCTGAGGTTATTGATATCTCTCCCAGCAATCTTGATTCCAGCTTGTGTTTCTTCCAGTCCAGCATTTCTCATGATGTACTCTGCATATAAGTTACATAAGCAGGGTGACAATATACAGCCTTGACGTATTCCTTTTCCTATCATCAAAAAGTCTACAAACAATAAATACTGGAAAGGGTGTGGAGCAAAAGGAATCCTTTTACACTGTTGGTAGGAATGCAAACTGATACAACTACTGTGGAGAACAGTGTGGAGATTCCTTAAAAAAAAAAACAAAACAAAAAACTAAAACTGTGACCCAGCCAGTCCCACTGCTGAGTATATACCCTGAGGAAACCAAAACTGAAAAAGATGGATGTACCTCAGTGTTCATCGCAGCACTGTTTACAATAGCTCGGACATGAAAGCAACCTTGATGTCCATCTGCAGATGAATAGATAAGGAAATTGTGGTACATATACACAACAGAATATTACTCAGCTCTAAAAAGGAATACATTTGAGTCAGTTCTAATGAGGTGGATGAACCTATAGCCTATTATACTGTGTGAAGTAAATCTGAAAGAGAAAGACAAATATCGTATATCAGTGCATATACATGGAATCTAGAAAGATGGTGCCAATGATCCCATGTGTAGGGCACCAAAGAAGACACAGATGTAAAGAAAAGACTTTGGGATTCAGTGGGAGGAGGAGAGGTTTGAGAGAATAGCATGGAAACATATACATTCCCATATGTAAGATAGAAAGCCAGTGTAAATTTGATGTATGACCTGGAGCACCCAAAGCCAGTGCTCTGTGATAACCTGCAGGAATAGAGTTGGGAGAGAGGTGGGAGGGGGTTCAGAATGGAGGGAACACATGTATACTTGTGGCCGATTCATACTGATATGTGGCAAAAACCATGACAATATAGTAAAGTAATTATCCTCTAATTAAATAAATAACAATTTTTTAAAAGGCACTTGGGAAAAGAAAAAAAAGAAACGATACTTCACATTTACCACCTGTAGGTTGAAAGGAAGTAGCACTGAGTGATGCCTGTGCCATGGAGAAGAGGGCTACACTGCCCTTTATCTCTGTCCTGTCCTTAGCTTTCTGTTGTTGAGTCTTTAAAAAAAACAAACTACTATATGGTATGATATCTACAAGGATGGGAGACTTTGTGGAATGCTCCTTGAAACATTCTGCTCTTAATAGCAGCAACAACAATGAAATATAAGGTCATACCCTTTATTTGGACTTTCTCATCCTACCCCTAAAAGAAAAAAGAAAACTCATTATAAAGCTACACTAATAGGTGAAACTTTAGGGAGAAGTTCCAAGCTTTTTGTCACACTTAGTAGTTGAGATTGGAACCTGGTCTGAATTTATTAAAGAAGCCAATGAAATGGTCAGTACTAGAATAGGTAGTTTCCTCAAATGATCTTGAAGACTTTGGGGAGGGGGCCCCTTGCTTACTGTTTTTCCCCCAACTCTTCTGACCCTCCCTTTTATACAGTCGTCTGTGTATCTATATAGGTACATAGAAAGGCTACAATAAACATTTAATACATTTTTGTTGAGTTTTTCTTGCAGAAAAAATATTAATAATGTCTAAGACCCTGTCCTAGGATTGTTGCCTAAATACTGATATTGCAGGAGTGATCTTATTCTCTTGCATACTCTGCCTTCTTTGTTATGTTTGCCCATGAAGTGTACAGGATGAAGGTTTTGAGCTTTATTTTATGATGTTGAAAAAAAGATGAAATGCTAGAAAGTTGAAGAAGAGGAACTTAGTCTGGTGATTTTAGGCATTTGTGACATTTTAGGGATGCGATGGGAACTAAGACTGTGAGCCAGGGACTTTTATCATTTTATGTGTGTGCTTCCAATTTTTTTAGTTTTTATTTTTTAAACATTTTTTGGATGTGGGCCATTTTTTTGAGTCTTTTTTGAATTTGTTACAATATTCCTTCTGTTTTTATATTCTGGTGTTTTGGCCACAAGGCATGTGGGATCTTAGCTCCCCAAGCAGAGATTGAAACTGTACCCCCTCACTGGAAGGTGAAGTCTTAACCACTGAATCACCAGGGAAGTCCTGTGTGTGTGTGTGTGTTTAACTTTTTTGAAAAAGTAGAAGTTAAATTGAAGTTATATACAGAGGAGTACCAGATCAAAAGTGCACATGCTTGGATTATCCCATACTCAGTGGAAGTTCCATCCACATCAGAGTAGAATGTTGCCAGAACCACAAATACCCTCTTTTTCCAGATCTGCCCTCTTCCTTCTCCCTGAAAGGAGCTGCTATCTTGACTTCTCACACCAGAGATTGGTTCTGTCTGTTTTAACTCTATGTAAATGAATGTATGCAGGTCAGGAAGCAACAGTTAGAACTGAACGTGGAACAACAGACTGGTTCCAAATTGGAAAAGGAGTATGTCAGGATGTATGTTGTCACCTTGCTTATTTAACTTATATGCAGAGTACATCATGCAGAATGCTGGGCTGGATGAAGCACAAGCTGGAATCAAGATTTCTGGGAGAAATGTCAATAACCTCAGATATGCAGATGACACCACCCTTATGGCAGAAAGCTAAGAGGAACTAAAGAGCCTCTTGATAAAGGTGGAAGAGGAGAGTGAAAAAGATGGTTTAAAACTCAACATTCAGAAAAGTAAGATCATGGCATCCAGTCGCATCACTTCATGGCAAATAGATGGGGAAACAATGGAAACAGTGACAGACTTTATTTTCTTGCGCTTCAAAATCTCTGTAAATGGTGACTGCAGTCATGAAATTAACAGACACTTGCTCCTTGGAAGAAAAGCTATGACCAACGTAGACAGCATATTAAAAAGCGGAGACATTGATTTGCCAACAAAAGTCTGTCTAGTCAAAGCTATGGTTTTTCCCGTAGTCATGTATGGATGTGAGAGTTGGACTATAAAGAGAGCTGAGCGCCAAAGAATTGATGCTTTTGAACTGTGGTGTTGGAGAAGACTCTTGAGAGTCCCTTGGACTGCAAGGAGGTCCAACCAGTCCACCCTAAAGGAGATCAGTCCTGGGTGTTCATTGGAAGGACTGATGTTGAAGCTGAAATTCCAATACTTTGGCCACCTGAGGTGAAGAGCTGACTTATTAGAAAAGACTCTGATGCTGGGAAAGATTGAAGGCAGGAGAAGGGGATGACAGAGGATGAGACGATTGGATGGTGTTACTGACTCAGTGGACTTGGGTTTGAGCAAGCTCTGGTAGATGGTGAAGGACAGGGAAGCCTGGCATGCTGCGGTCCATGGCGTGGCACAGTCAGACACGACTGAGTGAACAACGACCACACACCAATAAATGAATCTCAGTGTGTATTGTTTCACTCACTGTGATGTATGAGATTCTACTAACCATACGTGGCTGTAGTTCACACTTATATTCCAAAGATGCTTCCATCATATTAATATACTGCTACTTATTATTCTGCACTTGATGGATGTTTGGAACTTCTCCAGTTTTTGGCTCTTATGAAGAATGCTGTGGACATATGCAAATTCCAAAAAAAGACCTTTGTGAACTAAGTCAGAAAAACAAGCCCAACTCGATGTAGCAGCATCAAAGAGAAGGAGGTCATGATCCATCACGTGAAGTTTGATCCTGTTTGTTTCTGTTGGTCAGTGCTGTTTGGTTTTTGGAGAAAAACAGTCATATGAGGAAAGGGATGGGGATGAGAGAGGGTTTGAGGAACTGGAAGCAAAGAATGTTTTCCTCCTGAGCAAGGCTTGGCAGGAAGAGTAGACTGTGTAGTTGGGGTGGAGAGGCAGGGAGAGTCAGGGTAGTCATTTTGTCCCACATGCTGTCTGCATACTGGGGGGCCCCATGAGGAAGCCTTGGCCAAGAATGGTTTTGAGAGAGAACCAGTGAATGCCTGGGTTTATGTTCTGATCAAAAGTATATAAGAAATTTTGTGGAAACTCAAAGTTTGCAATTGAAAAGGGCAAGTGCTGGGATAGTTTGGTCTCCAGTTTAATTGCTGGAAATCAGGATAGTTTTTGGTGCAGTATAATAATAAGAGCTAATATTTGTTTGTCTGTTCTGTGCTGCTGCTGCTGCTGCTGCTGCTGCTGCTGCTGCTAAGTCGCTTCAGTCACATCCGACTCTGTGCAACCCCAGAGATGGCAGCCCACCAGGCTCCCCCATCCCTGGGATTCTCCAGGCAAGAACATTAGAGTGGGTTGCCTAGGTGGCTTTTAAAATTATTTTTTGAGTATTATCTCATTTAACCCTCTCAAAGGAATGTGAGATAGACATTATCATTATTATCCCCATTTCATATGATTGGGCAATTCAGATGCAGAAGGATGAAATAATTTGCCTAAATGCGCTCAGCTAGTAAGTGTAGTCAGTATTCAAATTTAGGCAGTCTGTGAAGTTAGCCTCTTTATTCTGCCTCTTCCTTTGATGGCATTCTTACTAGTTTCCTAGAAGGAAATGGCAACCCACTCTGGTGTTCTTGCCTGGGAAATCTCACGGACAGAGGAGCCTGCCAGGCTACAGTCCATGGGGTTGCAAGAATTGGATTCAGCGACTGTCACCACCATCACTGCTATAACAAATGACCACAAGTTTAGGGACTTCAAATGGTGCAAATCTGTTCTCATAATTCTGAGGTTAGAAGTCTGGAATGGGTCTTACTGGACTAAAGTCGCTGTGCTGGCAGGGCTGCCTTCCTTCCAAAGGCTCTCGGGGAGAATCTGTTTCCTAGCCCTATCAGCTTCCAGAGCTTGCCTGCATTCTGTGTCTCGTGGCCCCTTCTCCATCATCAAAGCTGGATAATCTTGGGCTGAGTCCATCTCACTGCTGCTCTCTGGTTCTTCGTCTACCTCCCTCTTCTACATTTAAGGACAATTGCAATGGCATTGGGCCCATCAGAATAGTCAGGACAGTTTCTCCATCACAGGGTCAGCTGATTAGCCACCTTAATTTCATCTGCAACTTTAGTTTCCCTTTACCATGTAACCTAACATAGAGGTTCTGGAAACTGGGATGTGGACATCTACAGGGGGCTGTTATTCTGGCTGCCACAGACTTTTACCAGAGACCTGGTTTTGTTCTGGCAGTCTTCTCTGCTACTCTCGAGTGAGCGTCATCAGAGGGATAGTAGGTAATCATCACAGTATTCATTCGTGAAGAGCAAAGACAGCCCTTAGGACTCATATAATGTTTGATGGAAACACACCACATAGATTGAAGGCCTGAATGTGGCCCTCAGTGTTCTCAGAAATCTTGGGCCCAGCACACTCAGGCATTTGTGGTAGATGAAAGGGAGAGGGGAATCGAGATCAAGAGCCTACAGATGGCAGGGATCAGGAGGGGCTGGCTGTCCTCATGCTCTTAGCCTCCTGGAAGGAGGGGTGGAAAAGTCAACACCACTGTTGACATATAATGGCCCCACCCACTAGACAAAGTGGCCTGTGGACTCTGATTGCCACTTTCTTGGAGTGGGGGCCAGTGAGGAAGGAGTGGGCAGATGGAGGGGGAGGAGGGAGGAGAGGGCTAGGAAGACCCCTCCCTTCAACAATTAGACCGGAGCCCTTGAGCCCGAAAAAGTGTTTCCCGTGTGATTATTCTTCTGCATTGAAATAAATTTGTGCGTTGAAAGTTGAATTAATTACTTGTCAGAGCACTTGCTGCGAATGGACAATGGAACTGGGATTGAAACATACACGCAACCACTGATAAGAAGTTGGAACAAAACACAGTTTGGCTCACATGTGGAACCCATGAGCTTTAGCCTGGCCTGCGTGGTGGATGCCAAGCATGAGAATGATGCTCAGGGCCTGATTGTGGGTTGTGCAGATTAAAGATTCCTCTTTACACTTGGATATATTTGGCATTCCGTAGATACTACCCGTGAATCCTTCCAAAGTGCCTCTGGGGTTTCTCTAAATCTTCTTTCCTTGTTTTTCTTGGCTTAAGTGTTTGTTTGTGTTTGAGAAAAGTGTAGACTAAATTATAAAGACTAAATTTTTGTAAGAGTTCTCTGCCCTGGAGTTGCCTGGGACCAGGCTGAAGAACCTATAGGACGTGAGTCCTCTGTGAGGGAGGTGACAAATACACCTCACATCATACAACATGTGCGTGAGTTGGAAATAAAAATCTGAGTTAAATAACTTGCGTGGTAAATATGCCTCAAGTTAGTATATTTTCACTGAGGTTTTCAAAGTTGAGTATATTTTTAACCTATTTATCTGTGATCATAGAGATGACCTAGCAGAAGGAGCAGATCCTAGGGTCCACAGAAAAGAAGTTTTAAGTAGAAAGAAAGTCTGCTTAAACTCCATGGAGAAAAGAAAACCCTGGATTTGCTAGTCCAGAAAAAATGTCCCTCATTTTTTAGGACTGCAGTTTTTGGACAAGTTATGTTTATCGAGGAAAGCAGGAGGAACCAGAAGGACTGGGTGAAATTAAATCGTGGATTGGAGAATGTTCTTGTACCCATCAGAGTCAGGGGGCTTTTCCACAAGTGGGTGGAAAGGCTCTGACTGTCCCCTGTATGCCAGGTGCTGGGGTCTTTCTGAAGTATGAGGTCTAGTTCAGAATAGAGGGGTCTTTTCAAAATGTGAGTCTTGTCTCGTCTTGCTCTGCATAGGAGTCTCACTGGCTTCTCAGTGCTCTGTGGGTAAAGATTAGTTCTTTAGTGGATGGGGCATCCCAGGTGGCTCAGTGGTAAAGAATCTGCCTTCCAATACCTGCCAATGCAGGAGACGTGGGGTTCAATCCCTGGTTTGGGAAGATCCCTTGCAGGAGGAAATGCAACCTACTCCATTGTTCTTTCCTCGAAAACCCCATGGATAGAGGAGCCTGGTGGGCAACAGTCCAGCGGGTCCAAAAAAATCAGCCATGGCTAAGTGACCGAACACACAACACGCCTAGGGGATGGGACTCCATGGTCTCAGCTTTCCCGGCCTGTCGCTGTGTTACAGGCAGCTCCCAGGTTGTGCCCAGCTTCTTCCTGACACGCTTTCTCTGGTGCAGCCATGTGTGCACATACATGCTCCTCCTTCTTGTTAACACCTGCTCATTCCGCTGATCTGTTTTCCCAGGGAAAGCATTCCCCGATACCTCCCTTACTCCCCGAAAGATGCTTTCCTAGCACCACGTCTTCCCATCTCCTCCCTTCGTAGCATTCATTTCTGTTTGTGTGATTTACTCTACCAGGCACAGTGCTTACTTGGCAAACAAATAAAGGCAGGTGATATTACAACGCTCTGAATTGAAAAGTCTGATTACGCAGGAATGCAGACATTAACCCATCTTCTAAGCTGCCTCAGTTTCCTCAAAATAATCAGAAGAGTTAAGTTCAATATGTCACTGATCAGAGCAGGCAGAAGTTCACTGAATCATCCCACTTACTGTTCCAGGACAGCAGTTCAGTCCTGGCATCCCGGTCTTCTGGGCTACCTCTAGGTGATGATGGGACCCCATCCTAACATCTCTGCATGTTACAAGAACTAGCATTGATCAGATTCCACTTAGTTATCTGGATGTTATCTTTTTGACATTGCAGTGCCAAGTCTTCTTGCTCCTTACACATCCTGGAGTGCCTGTAATAAACATAAGGCACGTTAACAAACGAGAAAGTGACAGCAGAGCCCAGGCAGCCAGTCTCTTGGGGAAATTACTGAAACTGACACTATAAATCAGTCCAGTTTATGAGCTCGAAGTACTCGTGAGTACTTAATTAAATATTAATTGATTTGAACCTGACACAAGATTGGCTCAACTCTCGTAGAAAGCAAACAAGGACATTTAGGCAGACTTCTATTTTTTTTTTTCAGGGTTCATATGGTTCCAGAGTGATGTTATTCATGGAGTTAGCTCTTAGTAAAACACAGGAAAAATATTTTATCAGTATCTTTGAGTAGGATTATTCAACCTTGGGAGGAATAATTCAACTTGTCCCTTTTGAAAGTTATTTGAGCATAACAGAAAATAGAACAAGAGTGTATTAGGTACAGATTTGTTTTCATCATCCACATTTTTCAACCAGCACAGACCATAAAGTTTTATTGCTTAAGGGGGCAAGAACCTTACCCAGTCACACAGGATGGTGGCAGTGACCTGTGACTTGAACCTGACCTCTTAGTCTGTGCTCTTCCTGCCCTTGTTTATACGCCATGGTCTGACTCTGTGTGTGTATGCTTGGTCACTTCAATTGTGTCCAGCTCTTTGTGACCCTGTGGACTGTAGCCCTAGAGGCTCCTCTGTCCATGGGATTCTCCAGGCAGGAATACTGGAGTGGGTTGCCATTTGCTACTCCAGGGGATCTTCCTGACCCAGGGATCAAACCTGTGTCTCTTACATCTCTTGCCTTGGCAGGTGGGTTCTTGACCACTAGAGGCCACCTGGGAAGCCCATGACTTTTTTTTTTTTTCCCAAAATAATAAAAAACAATATGCACAGTAATTTTTAAGCCTGAATATAAATAGAAAGGATGGAAGAGTGGAAAATTTTAGCTGTTGCATGAAATCTCAAGCAAACTACTCTTATCGGACAAAAAGTTATTTTCAAAACAATCAAGATTCATTTAATCAAAGTGTATTGTCTCATGAAGAAAATGTGATAGTTCAAAACAGTAAGATACCAGTGTAGAAGCTGTTCCTAAATTAAAAAAAATTAGCTAGCCTGATACAGGTACAGAGGTTATTTTTTAAAAAATTCTCATGTTAGGGCTTTCTTGACATGAGTATCACTGTTATTGCTTTAAAGCATTGCCTCTTTTTCTCTTTGCCTGATGTTGGTGTTTTGCCAAGTGCTGGTATTTGGAGATTTGATGGACAGAATCTAACGTGAGACATCATTCTTTCTTAATTTGTTCAACGTCTCTTTATGCACCAGCTAATCCTTTCTAATTATATTTCTAGGAAGGATATTCTTAACTCAAACAGGAAGATGACATGGACATTTTGAGGAGATTAGGATGCACTTTACTCAGAGAAAAGAAATTTGAAAGGAGGCATTCTCTCTTTCCCATTTCTCGTTCCCTGGGCACAAATGACCATTTTCCTTCTTGGTCTTTTGTGGAACTTTTTTCCTCTCTCTTTCTGTTTTTCTTCCATTCCTGTGGTTCCCCTTTATCTCTTGCTTTATGTAAGCTATTTGAAGGAGTAAAAAAAAAAGTCTAAGAAACTAATTTCCATGGATGAGGCAAGCATTTCACAACTTAATTGGCTTAATGTCTTAAAAGGGGAGCTGGGAATCTAAATAATTGTATAATTTAATCTGTATATATTAGAAATATTTTATGCAAGGTTGAGTCACTTTGCAATCTCCTTGATTAATTTCTTGCTGCTGTATTTTTTTGTATTAATGTGATTTTTATGTGGAAGTGATATGACGTATATTTGTGATATGTATATTTGTTTCACATCCTTAATGCTTTGAACAGAGTGAGTGTGGTCATTGTCAAATAAGACTGATAAGTAAATTATAGTCTGTAAAGTCTTAGTGGTTTTGAATATTCCTATGAAGTAAATTATCACATGCTCACAGAATAATTTCAGTTTTTCTTCTTAGTTTTTCAATTGAGTCAGAACATTTCCCATGTTTATTAGCCCTCTGTATTTTTATGAATAATCTATTTACATCCTTTGCCACATTTTAAATTGTATATAATTTATATTGCATGTTCCTATAATTATATATTTTTTAATTTATAAGAGCTCTTTTCATATTAACAATCCCTTTGTTAAACATTTCAAGAACTCTCAAAGAGGGGCAGAAAGAATGCGAAGAATGTTACTAGTATTTATTGAATCTTTTTATGCCCCAATTTGAAATAAATTTCTTAAATTGGATTTTTGAAAATTCCCACTTGCACATGAGGACAAGAATATAGTCTGTGACTCATTGGGTAATTTATTTCAGAATTCTAATGTCCGATGAGAGTCTTGTTGATCAGCAGACATCTTTTGGTTCTCGTGACCCATCTGTAACTTTCCAAGTCTAAATAGTTCTCGAACATTTTGAACTGGTTGCCTTAAGCCAGGCTCATCTTCCTTAATGAAGTTAGAAGCTTTATTCTTACTTCCACAATCCAGAACTTTAATCAACTATAGTTGATTCATTCATTCTGTAGACAAAGATTTATTGGGTTCTGACTACGTGCTCGGAGAAGGCAGTGCATTGCACTCCAGGACTCTTGCCTGGAAAATCCCAGGGACGGAGGAGTCTGGTGGGCTGCAGGCCATGGGGCCGCTAAGAGTCGGACATGACTGAGCGACTTCACTTTCACACACTGGAGAAGGAAATGGCAACTCACTCCAGTGTTCTTGCCTGGAGAATCTCAGGGATGGTGGAGCCTGGTGGGCTGCAGTCCATGAGGCTGCTAAGAGTCGGACGCGACTGAGCGACTTCACTTTCACTTTTCACTTTCGTGTACTGGAGAAGGAAATGGCAACCCACTCCAGTGTTCTTGCCTGGAGAATCCCAGGGACGGGGGAGCCTGGTGGGCTGCTGTCTGTGGGGTCGCACAGAGTCAGACATGACTGAAACGACTTAGCAGCAGCAGACTATGTGCTAGGGACTGTTCTAGGCACTCCAGTTGGAGGGATCAGGCTAAAATGCCAAGCACATGTTAATAATATAGTTAAATAGTTACCCAGTTGACTGGTAAAGTATAAATTCAAATGAAGAATGAGGAGGTGGGCTATCAATGAGGACTGGAGTAAAGGAAAGCATAGTAGAATCTGAGGGACTTAGAATAATAAAGGAGTAGCTGGCTTTTAAGTAAAGGAAAATAAGATGGAGGATAATGGTGGGAATGAGTCTTCTGTTTCCCAAGGAGAGGTAGAAGATTAATCTCATCAGGTGACTGAAGAATAGCAGGCAGATTCTTGACCAACTGAGCTATCAGGGAAGCCCAGGAAATAGGATGGGATGGGCAGATCCAGATTATAGAAAGCCCTGAAAATTGGGGAGAGGATCTTTTTGTGTTGAGAAATAAGAGATATTAGTCACTAGAGAAATATAAGACCTACCTGTGGGATGTCAGATCAGGTGCGGTGCTGTGATCGTGGGAGGGGAGGCCTGTGGTTGATGGGTAGATGGTAGAAAACAGTGCCTGAAGAAACTGAGCCTACCTACCTCTTATAGTAACTTCTTGAGAGCAAATTTAATTTTCTTTAAAACAGAAGGGATACGGACCAGAAGTCAAGAAAACAGTTCCTTTTGATCCAGGCTAAGGAATTACCTGTATGTTTCTCTCTTTCTCTCTCTCTAGATGTGTTAAATCAAATGATATATAGTTGTATCCACGTGAGGAATGGGAAAATGTGGGGCTGTCTTTGAAAAGTTCCTTCTTACTCCACTCTATCCCTGTATTCAAATTCATTCATCTGTAATCCGAACCAGATTCTATTTCCTTCTATGCTGATCATGCTGACATTTCAGGACGTATTTGGTGACATTGCATCACTCTTTGTACAGAAATTGAGGTCCCTTTTTACTTTTTCAAGTGTTCATCAGACTCCAGTTCTTTTCCTTTACCTTTTTGGCTCAACAGCTTTTGCCATTCATGTGATCTCTGCCTCTTCCAGCATAAATCTCTGTGCATCTTCTCTGTGGTTTTCATGCTATGCTAGGAATGATCAATTCAGCTATATGCCTCTTCTGCTAGGATTGAAATTCCACATCTTCCATGATGTCTTTGTGATGAGCTGGAAAGGAGTCTGATACATATGCATGTATATGCACACACACGTGTGCACACACAAAGGTCTACATAACCTACATGGTGATAGGCTTCAAATATCTTTCTAGTTGGATTACATTATCTAGTTTCTAGTTGGATTGTATTATCATTAGTTTAAACTGATGTAGTAAGGAAGGGCTTCCCAGGTGGTGCTAGTGGTAAAGAACCTGCCTGCCGTTGCAGGAGACATAAAAGACGTGGGTTTGATCCCTGGGTCAGGAAGATCCCCCAGAGGAGGAAATGGCAACACACTCCAGTATTTTTGCCTGGCAAATCCCATGGACAGGAACCTGTTGAGCTATATATAATCCATGGTGTCCCAAAGAGTTGGACATGACTTAGAGACTAAACAACTATAAAAAACTAAAGTCTGAAACAATTGTGTTATTTCTTATTCTACAGTGTTAAATAATAAATAATGCAGTTTTGTTTGACTTCACTTGTCTATGCTGTTTAGCTGGTGAGGCCTAGGGTTGCTAGGAAAGGCTTTATGATTGGCTTTGTAAAGTAATCAGTCCAGCAACATGCTACGTGGTAGTAGTGCTTTCTTTCACAGAATCAGAAATACTTTCCAAACCCACTACTTCTTTCAAAAAACTTACATATATCATCATTAGGGTTCAAATCAATTTAGGATGATCTTTTATAAAATAAAGATTTGATCAACCCATTAGGAATTCTTTAGCAAGAAACCAAAGGGAAGGATTTGTGACTTTGAATCACAAATATTTATTGAGTACTTACTATGTGCCAGGTACCATGGTAGTGGCTAAACAATTCTTTAATTTCAGTGAATACTCCATATCTGTTATGTTTTTTCTCCTCTCTTTCTAGTATTTCTAGAATGAGAAGTTAAATTTTTATTTGTTTTTAGTAAAGAGTTATATTTTTATAGGACAAAACATCTATAATGCAATTCTCTCTACTGATATTAAATCAAATATTTGACCTGTTCCATCAAAGTCCAGTTCTGGTGTTAAAAGGCCTGAAATTGGTTAATTAGCTAATTAGCTTGCTGTAACATCATGCCAGACACCCTTCTTACTTGTAGCCAGTACTGGGGGAAGATCTAACCCCTAACTACCTTTCAATCTGAAACCACTGCAGGTGTGGGCAATTAAATGAGAATGAGAAAGGAGATTTTTGCCTGATTAGAAGCTTTGAGCAATGATAGTTCATGAGTTAATAGCTTCTGTAGAGTTTTTGAAGGGTAAGCCAACCACAGAAAAGAAGAGGGGCGTTTTGTGTGTGGGAGATTTCCCAGGAAGAGCAGGATCTGAATGCTAACTGGCTTCAGCCGGACGGGCTTCCTTTTGTATGGACACACTGCCTCTAGTGTTTAGGAAAAAAATGCACACTGGAAAGTTGTGTAACATTATGGTGCCATCTATCTTGAAAATGAATTATTTTTTATTGACTGCTTTAAAGCAGTTTCCAGATAACTAAAAAACTTTAATTATTTTGCATATGGACAAGTTCCCCAGGCAGAAGCCTTTAAAGTTCTATTTCAGAGGGGCCTCAGGAGTCATCCATGTGGTGTGATGAGACTGCTTCTTATAGAGTTCCCAGGAGCCCCCACGCCTGCCTGGCTTTCTGGACGCAAGGTGCGTATATGGAGGAGTCCTTGCACTCTCTCTCTCTTGGTCTGACTTGTGATGAACTTTCAGGACATCTCTTTTTCTCTCAGATGGTGTTTACCCTCTTAATTCAAAGGCTCACTTTCTTCCTGAGTGCTTTGTATCCATCTTTTCTTTTTTTTGTCTTTATGGGATGAGAGGCCTGGATAGACAAATCTGTGGAGTTTGAGGATGAGGCAAAATTGGTAGGTTTGTTGTCTTTGTTTAAGGGGGAAAAAGGCTAAATGATTTTACTTCTCAGATTTTCTTCGAATAAATTCAAATGAAAAAATATTGGGAGTATTTTAACCCGTGAAATGCTTGTTGACATTAATATAATGAAGATACTTAAGAGTTTAAATGTTTAGCACTGACAAAGCAGGGGCGAAATCTTAGAGGTGGGTTCTTTTCTTTTTGGTTCGTGGGGTTGCTACCTAAAACTTCATTATATAAATGTATATACACTGCAGTTAAACTGTTAATGTTTGGTTTTTAAAGTCTGCGTGGATCAGAAAATGGATTTAGTATTCCATATTCTCTAGAATGATGACAGGCCATGGAAGCCTGGGACAATGCTGGCACATTTTCAAAGGAATTCTTCCCTGGTCTGGATACTATAATAAACACAACTGCAGTTTGGTCGACTTATTATATACACAACATGTATGATGGTTTGGAAGTTGTTTTTTTTTTTCTTTTGTTTTAGGTGCACTGGTTATAGCTGATTTTTGTAGATGGTTTGAAATAGCATTTGGTTAAAAACTGGGGCTGACATTCTTTTAAAAAAAAAAGACTGGTATGAGTTAAAGAATACAGAAAATGCAAATATCCATACCAATCAATTCATAAAAGAGTTCAAGTCAAAACATATGAATGTAAGTTGAACTTTTATGATTTTGCCATTGGGCAGCAGGTGGCAAGCGTTGCTTTTCAATGAACTTGGGTTTTATTTTTACACCAAAGGATGCCAAAATTTGAAGAGGGTGGTTTGAATCCACTGGAATATGTCATTTCTTGGCAGTGTGACCTTGAACCACCTCCTTCGCTCATCGTGCATAATTGCCTTTCTTTGGATGTTAAAGCCAGTTTTCTGAGTCCCATGTTGTAGATGGATAAGAATTAATTTATATGAGTGATGCTTTATTCTTTCATGATTTTTAACAACACATTGCTAGTGGAGAAAATGAATTAGAAACAAATGAGATTTTTACAGCAGTCCCTGTATGCTTTACACATTTTGTTTGTACGGTTTTTTGTTTTACTTAATACTAAATCTTATATAGATCACCTTTTTTTTTTTTTTTTTTTTTTCACTTTAAAAAATCACTTCTTACTGGCTAGGTACCTTGATACCTAGGTGTGAAAAGTAATTAAACAGAACTGAACGGAGTTCCATGGAAGTGTTTTTGGAAAGTTGGAGAAAAAAAACATATTTTGAAACCAGAATTGAAAACTCGTATCTTCCCTTAGGCTATACTGTGTGTTAAGATTTGAATTTTAAGTCTGGAAAAAAGATTAAGCTTCAAGATGGAAGTGATGGTGAAGTGGGCACCAAATTATAGACTGTTTGTTTATACTTTCTATAAAAATATTTCTTCTTGGCTTGTTTTTTGCATTATGGAAAAATTGGGGAGAATAGAATGAAGAAGCACATGAATCACTGTAAATATTTAATAGTCTATAAATATTCAACACCTGCTAGGTACTTAAATCGTTTTCTAGACCTTTTGTTAGAATTGAATTCATATGGGCTATATTGTATGTTCGTAATTGTTCTTAACCTTGTTCCTACTCCAGCCCTGCATTTTGACATGTTACTAATCATATTTACAAAATATAGTTCATTAGCAGAGTTTATAAAGCATAATGAAAAACCGAAACGCTCATATCCACTGTCTAGCTGGGTGAAACACTACCTTATCTTAGAGGCACTCCATGTGGCCCTTCTCATGCCCTTACCCTCTCCCTCCAACAAAGTAATTTGTATGAATCAGTCTGCTTCTCCTTATAGTTTTACCTTGTATTTTGGTACTTCTGAACACTGTTACTTCAGTAGCAATTTTTTTTTTTCACTTTTACCATAAGTATGTTACTTGTCTTCTTCTGAGAGTAGCTTTTCTGCCCTTTGTAGCAGTGGCCCTCAAACTGGAGTCTAGCAGATTTCACCGGGAGGCCTTTTAAAACCATGGCTTGCTGAGCCCCATTGCAGGGTGAGTAAGTCAGCAGATCTCGGGAGGAGAGTTTGCCTGGTAAACAACCTTGCAGGTGATGCTGATGCTGTTGGCCTCGGGACAGCGCTTTGAGAGCCCCTGAGTTCCCTGATGCTTCGTAGTTGGGATTCATTTATTTTTCCTTCTTATATAATTCTATTATGTGAATATACTTCAGTTTTTATATCCATTCTCCTGGTGATGGGCATTTGGGTTGCTTCCAACAGTTGAGTTAAGAGCATTTTTGTATGAGTCTTGTGTCACATATTGAGTTTTTATGGAATGAAACAAGAAAACATGCAGGTATTCCACAAAGCTTTTTGTTTTAGAAAAAATTTTTCACATACTCTATTATATGAAATGACTTTTTTGTTTTTACAGACAAGCTCAACACGAGTTTAAAACCACTCGTATGGAATAAATTGATCAATGCCATCTTTTATAAATTGTTATCTTGTTTAAGAAATCCTCCCCTATCTCATTGCCCTCATTTTTTTTTCTAAAAGCTCTTCCATTCACATTTGTTTAGAGCACCTGGAATTGATTTTTTGAGTATGGTGTGATTTTATATATGCTCCATATTGGTAACTGTCTGCCTTAGTGCTGTTTATTGACAAACTCTACTTCCTCCCCTACCCTTGAACTGTGATACTGTATTTGTCATATGCAGGTTCTAAATATTTGTCAGTTTGTTTCTGGATTTTCTATCCTGTTAATGATGGTTTCTATCCTGGAGTCTGAACCTTAAGAACTATAATTGTATTAATACAGTAGATCTTGGTAGGCGATTCCTCTTTGTTCAGCTGCAGTTCCATATAATTATAGAATCAACTTGTCACACCTTAAAAAAAAATCTGCCTGAAATTTTGATTATTGCTTTGAATCAGTATATAATTTTGAGATGAATATGCATCTTTTTGATACTGATTCTTCTTGTCTATAAGTATGTCCCTCTATTTATTTAGGTCTTTCATGTCTTAACACATTTTTATAACTGTCTTCATGAAGTTCTTGTGGATCTTTTGTGAGACCTATTGGCCTTATATTTCTGGCAGCTTTAGGAGTAGAATTGTCTCTAATATTTCATTTTCAAACATGCTTTCATAAAAAATGAGGTTGCATGTTTTTTGCACAGTGAAACTACTCAACTCACTATTAATTCTGGTATGTTGTCTCATTCTTTTGGGCTTTCTATGGCAGATTATATTGTGGGGAGACATTATTTTTCTAACCTTCATATCTGTAAGTTTTGTGCCTTTCTGTATTGCCCGGGGTCCCCAGCTCATTGTGAGACAGATCAGTATTAGTAAGCTTGGTTCCTTATTTTGAGAAGAGTTTTGTCTTTAATCGCTGAGCACATTTGCTGTAGGTGTCTTGTAGTTAGCCTTTATCAAGTTGACTTTCTTGGTGGCTCAGATGGTGAGGCTTTTGCCCACAATGTGGGAGACCTGGCTTCGATTCCTGTGTTGGGACGATCCCGTGGAGAAGGCAATGGCAACCCACTCCAGTACTCTTGCCTGGAAAAATCCCATGGACGGAGGAGCCTGGTAGGCTACAGTCCAAAGGGTCGCAAAGGGTCAGACACGACTGAGCGACTTCACTTTTACTTTATCAAGTTAAAGGAGATCTCCTGTATTGCTTGAATGCCAAAAGTATCTTCTACATATATTGAACTGGATCGTATGATTTGATCGTATGGTTTCCTTTTATCTTTAATGTGGGGAGTTATAGTAAAAGATTTGTTAATGTTGGAACAAACTTGCATTCATATAATAAACATCACTTGGCCATGATGTCTTTTTTAATCTTTCAGTTTGCATCCATATTCGTGACAGACTGGTGCTTTCTCACACTGTTTTGTTATGATTTTGGTATAAGGTGATGCTAGCGTAATAGAATGAGATGTGAAGTGTTCCTTTTCTCCTTTCTTGAGAAAATTTTGTATAAGATTGGATATTTGGTAGGACTCATTTATAAAATTATCTAGGTATTTTCCATGTAGGATGACTAATTTTTAATTGACATTTTGTATTATTTGTACTTGATTTTTTCCTTTTGTTCTACTTTTTAGATTTAGTTTCTTTTCTGCTGTTCTTTCCTCCCTCATCACGAAGTGCTTTCGATGATATACTTCTTTGCTGTTCTTAGTGATTAGCCTAGATGTTTACCCCAAATAAACAACGTGTATTTAAATTAACAAAGGCAAAAGGTATTCAGTATTTTTACCTCCAACCAAAATAGCAGAAGGCTGTAGGATGCTTACATTTGGATCACTCCCTCCAGAGGTCTGGGCTGTTACTTTTCAATATTTCAATGAATAAAACTTTAATTCTATAAATTAGACATTATATAATTGCTTCATATAATTAATGCTTATTTAGACCTTCCCATGTATTGACCCTTTTTTGTTTTTGTTGTTTACCATTACTACTTACATTTTAGACAGTCTCTTTGGGATAATTTTTTCTTAAAGTGCCACTTCCAGAAAATCAGGTGGTGAGGGTCTTGATTTCATTTAATTTTTTTTCCTGGATGTGCAGTTGTAGTTTGATAAGCAATGTTTTGGCAAGCATTTGAAAGACTTTGTTCCATAGTCTTCTGACTTCCCTTGTTAATTGTTGATAAATCAGCTGATTGTTGGCTTGATTCCTGTTCCTTTATAGGTAATCTCTCTTTTCTTTTTGGATTTTAAAAATTTATCCTGCTTGGGATTTATTGGAATGGGAGGACTTACATTCTTGCCTTTTGGAAGCTTCTTAGTCATTTTTTTTCTTGGACTATTGCCTCTTTCCAGTGCTCATTTTATGTAAGTGTGTTTAGACGACTGTTAAACTTTCTCTCAATTTCTCTTTCATATGCTCCTTGTCTCTCTGTGTTGCACATGGGGGTAGTCTCTCCTAGTTTACGAATTCTCTATTGAGTGCTACCATACCTGCTGTCATTTTTGGGGTTACCCTTTTCAAATATTACATATTTATATATCTAAAATTTCTGTCTTGATTTTTCTCACCTCTCCCTAGTCTTTAAGTCTTTTATCAATTAGTCGTAATTTCAGTGTCGTCATTATTGACACGTGTTCAATAGACTAGAATCGTATAAGAATATGCAGTTGTTACTGGACTGAGACTGCAGTCTGAATTTTGTTCTGATTGTGGCTGATGGCCTTGTACATTGTATGCTTTCAGGCTGTGAGTAAATGTTCACCAGAATTTTGTTTCTAGAATTCCTTCAGATCCAGCTTTGAAGATACATTCCTACAGAGGCCTTTGTATCTGCTTTAAGTCAGTTTCTGGGGGTATTAGCTATCCTGGCCCACCTTTAAATTTGAGTTGCCATTGTTCTGGTCACTCAGGTTTTTTTCTTTCTTCCCTTTTTCAGGTATTCTTTAATTTGGCTGCTGAAACTGCCTAAAGGCAGATTTATAATTAGAAATACTCACCCAGATTATTTTTGTTACTGTAACTTCATGTTTACCCAGAGCCTACGCTGACACAGGCACATATCTGCGTAGTCTGTCTGTCGGGTGGTTTTCTGGGCTCACCTACTCCAGTGTTGCTGTTTGGTGTGACATGGGACCTCTTACCTCGTCTGGCTCCTGGGTTTGTCCCTGTGCCCCGTGCAGCATGTTACAACCTGTAATCTAGGCATCCAGAAATGGCAGATATCCCTTCAGGGCAAATACCCCTTGTGGTGCCAGCTCATTTCCCTGGATTCACACTGTCAGGTGTGTCTGGCTTCTCAGAATTTCCCTTAGTCCGCTGCCAGCTCACCCATAGTTGGGCATTTTGTCCAGCAGTTTTACTTGTCCGATACTGGTAGATTTTCTGTAGACATCTAACCTCTGTTCTGCCAGAAGTAGTGATCTGAGTTAATTTATTTTAAAGAGCTTTCGTTCTGAGAAATCAGAAACCTAAGATTTGGAGGATAAACCTGAAGTTCCCTGTGCTGCGAGCAGCTCATCTCAGTTGAATAATTATACTCTAGGTCTTTGGAGAGATCCGTGCATTCTTGTCATTTATGGCATGAGGAGTCTTATGAAAACCTCCCTCTTTCGTGTGTGGGCGGGGGGCCTCATCCAGCCAAGCAGCCGATGAGCCTGAGGGACCTGCAGGCTCCTCTGGGCCCGCTTCCCCGTGTCAGCCCCTTGGCACCCTGACAGGGACACCTGCGCGCTGGGCTGTGCCTCCATTTCCTGCCCTTTGTCTTTTTGTCTCCTGCCTAGTAGTTAAGCCTTGTCTCCTGTTGCTTCATTTTGCTCTGGAGTTTCATTTGGGCGTTTTTAAGCACTCACAGACATATACTTTTAGAGTCCTGATGAGTGTATTCAGAGGTTAAATTGGCCTTTGTGTGTTATAATCCCACTCCTCTCTTTCAGGGTTTGATGAGAGAAAATGGAAGTGCTGTTTATTATTAAACAGGGAGGAG
The DNA here is from genome assembly GCA_006408675.1 of Madoqua kirkii. Classification (NCBI taxonomy): domain Eukaryota; kingdom Metazoa; phylum Chordata; class Mammalia; order Artiodactyla; family Bovidae; genus Madoqua; species Madoqua kirkii. Next base: position 31,842 of record SJYC01071992.1, read on the forward strand.
GAGAAGAGGGCTCCTAATTTTGGAGTAGGAAAAGGGCAGGCACGTAGTTGTTGCTTCTATTCCAGTGGCAACCGACAGAAGAAGAAACGTAACTGCCCTTACAAGAGAGTGGAAGAAGCCCCATGGACGTGGACGTTACTGCCGTCCCTTCTCCAGACATACATTACTACTTCTGAACAGTAGGGCTGTAGAGCTATAAATGAAAATAATACTATATTAGTTTGGAATGTGCTGCTTCATGGGTCTAAATTCACAAGCTTTAGTGCTGTTTGACTCATCCCTTGGAATGACCACCTGTAGCTTGGCAGCCTGAAGGGCATGGCTGAATATACCAGGACACCAAGTGAAACATCCTTTCTAGCCAAAATTGAGATCCAGTATATTTTTGGCTGACCATTTCTAATCTCAGGCTTGTGTAAATCATTGAGAAATTGCATGTTACACCTGTGGGGGGCTATAATAATTATAATCATAGGCAACTGAGGAAGTGAATTAACTCCTCCTCCACTTTTTTTTTGTCCCAAATTATTTCTGTTTCAGGAATCTTAGTTGAAATTTGATAACCATCAGTTTAGTATGTTATTGTCAAATGTGGGGGTTATAACAGGTTTGAAAAGGCAGATCCTGGGTCGATGGAAGGCCAATAGTGGTTGCTTAGAGATGAGATTTTATGCATGAAAGCTTGGTTTTATGTGTGACTTATGTTGGGTCTGAACATAGGATAAGAAGGGAGGGTGTAGAATCTTGGAGTGTAGGCTAGGAATCAAGGCACTATCAGATCTGATGGGGCCAGTTTTGGAGACTAGGAGTGGCTGGCAAGAGCCAGATGCAGCTCAGGTAGTGTGGTGGGTAACGCGGGGCAAACACTCAACAAGGCTTCATCTCCTCATATGGAAGAAAATGAGCAAGGGTTACTTGATAAGCTTTGGATTTGTGATCGTGAGTACTTATTAAAAGGAGGTAATAATCCGTGGTTAGTGAGGATCTGCAGGCAGGGGAAGGAAGCCTGTCAGAGGGAATTGACAGGGCATCTGAGGAGAGGTGTGCACCCAGGTGCTTGGAGCAGTAGGCATTGTGTGGACTTCATCCCCAGAGAGAGCTTCTCCCAACATGGTGATGACCAGAGTCCCTTCCTTCCAGTTAGGAGCTCCAAGTTCAGTGGCAGGATGTGTGCATACAGAGAATAGTATATCACTGTGATAAAGGTAATGGGAAAGGTTTTGCTGCAGGTGCTTTAGCAGTTGAAAGAAGAGTGATTTACCATTTCCCACTCCATCAAACCTAAACCCATTTCAGAGTCTTCCTGTAATATGGTCCCATCTACCTTTGCTCAACCTTACTTTTCATTGCTTTCCAGCCCATGTCTCCCTCTCCTCCTGGCACAGTCTGCTCAGTTACCTCTTTCTCATCTCACCCCCATCCCTCATAATCTTTTTCTGCTTTGCTTTTGTGGTCTCTTCATCTGTCAAAGCCCCTTGAATTGTCAGGTATGATTCAATTCCTAAGAGCCTCCCTTGCACTTTGACAATAGCCATCATTTATTGAGAACAGTGTTTACAACTCATCTGGTGTTTTGCATGCATGATCTCCTAACAGGTGATGTTCACATCATTGCTGTACAACGCAGGCATGGAGCAGTTAGAACATCCAGCTGTGGTGTGGGCAGACAGGGTCCCCAAGGTCACCTGCTGTCCTGAAGGTTATTCTTTTGGTGGTGAATTGTAGGGAGGTTTTGAGGAAGGTTCCTGGTGGGGAACAGCACTTGGGAGGCTCAAGACAGCACCTATTTGCCATCTGCTGTGGAAGAATTTCATCAGTTTTACTACGGTAGAACTGTACTGATACCTAGCAGCTGACTGTCAGACTGCTTTTCAACAACCCCATCATTAACTTGCTCTTTTTATAGATTAGGGAAATTTGTTACAGAAGCATCAAGTAACCTGCCAAGGTGACAGGTTGTAAGCCAGAATCAGACCTTGAACCCAAGCCTGTCTGACTGCAGCCAGTGATGGAGAGCTGTTTATTACCATGTCACTTAACACAGCTGGTGGTCAGCCATCTAGAGTGTGGTGTTCACCATTTTCTCTGGTGAAGCCTGTTTCTCTAGCTGGATGGGTTTCTAAAGACAGAGACCACATCGCTTCCATGGTCTGTATTCCCAGTGCCTTCTCTGGAATGGAGCAGATGAAAATATTATTCATGCTTCTACTTACTCAGCAAACGCTCAGTGAACACTCAGGTGCCAAGCTTTGTGTTAAGACATAAGCAAAGGATAAAAAGATATATAGGACAGGATCAGTTCAGTTCAGTTGCTCAGTCGTGTCCAACTCTTTGCTACCCCATGAATCGCAGCACGCCAGGCCT
>SJYC01071993.1:0-13174 GCA_006408675.1 Madoqua kirkii
GTGCCAAGCTTTGTGTTAAGACATAAGCAAAGGATAAAAAGATATATAGGACAGGATCAGTTCAGTTCAGTTGCTCAGTCGTGTCCAACTCTTTGCTACCCCATGAATCGCAGCACGCCAGGCCTCCCTGTCCATCACCAACTCTCGGAGTCCACTCAGATTCACCTCAGATTCATTCGAGTCAGTGATGCCATCCAGCCATCTCATCCTCGGTCGTCCCCTTCTCCTCCTGCCCCCAATCCCTCCCAGCATCAAAGTCTTTTCCAAGAAGTCAACTCTTCACATGAGGTGGCCAAAGTACTGGAGTTTCAGCTTTAGCATCATTCCTTCCAAAGAAATCTCAGGGTTGATCTCCTTTAGAATGGACTGGTTGGATCTCCTTGCAGTCCAAGGGACTCTCAAGAGTCTTCTCCAACACCACTGTTCAAAAGCATCAGTTCTTCGGCGCTCAGCTTTCTTCACAGTCCAACTCTCACATCCATACATGACCACAGGAAAAAACATAGCCTTGACTAGATGGACCTTAGTCGGCAAAGTAATGTCTCTGCTTTTGAATATGCCATCTAGGTTGGTCATAACTTTTCTTCCAGGGAGTAAGCATCTTTTAATTTCATGGCTGCAATCACCATCTGCAGTGATTTTGGAGCCCCCAAAATAAAGTCTGACACTGTTTCCACTCTTTCCCCATCTACTTCCCATGAAGTGATGGGACCGGATACCATGATCTTCATTTTCTGAATGTTGAGCTCTAAGCCAACTTTTTCACTCTCCTCTTTCACTTTCATCAAGAGGCTTTTGAGTTCCTCTTCACTTTCTGCCATAAGGATGGTGTCATTTGCATATCTGAGGTTATTGATATTTCACCCAGCAATCTTAATTCCAGGTTAGTTACCTACCCTAAAGGACTCACTATTTAATATAAGGCATGTATGTATACAGGTATAGCTCCATCTCTGGAGTATTGGTTCCAAGACCCCCATGGATACCAAAATCTGTGGTGTTCAAGTCCCTTATGTAAAATGGTATAGTATAGTCAGCTCTCTGCTGATCTATCCATGGTTGGCTGAAACCATAGTTGTGGAACCCTCAGATATGGAGTGCCAACTACACACACACACACAAATGAAAGTATCTGAAAACAATTCTACAGCACTGTGATAAATACAGTGAAGGAAATTTGTACCAGACACATCTAGTTGAATAAGTGAAAGTGTCAGTTGCTCCGACTCCTTGAGACTCCATGGATTTTAGCCACTAGGCTCCTCTGTCTATGGAGTTAACTAACCAGACTCTTTTGTCCATGGGATTCTTAAGGCAAAAAGACTACTGGAGTGAATTGCCTTTTCCTTGTCCAGGGGATCTTCCCAACCCAGGGATCGAACCCAGGTCTCCTGCATTTCAGGCAGATTCTTTACCGTCTGAGCCTCCAGGGGATAGGTGAATTGGATGAGACCATTTGATAAGTGTATGTTTAGTTTTCCAAGAAGCTGACAGACTATTTTCCAGTGAGTCTGCTCTTTTGTTTTCCTAACAGCAGTGTGAGTTCCAGTAACTTCACATCTTCACCAGCACTTGCTAGTGTTGGGGTTTTTTTGTGCCTTTCAAATAGGCGTATAGTGGTTTCTCATTGTGGCTTTAATGTGAATTTTAATAAAGATGAAAAATGTTGAGCGTTTTTTCATATGCTTACTTGCCATCTATGCATTGTCTTTGAAATATTTGGCTCATTCACCCATGTTCTTAATTGGGCTGTTGTTTTCTTATTGTTGATATGACTATCTTGAAGAGAACTTCCTTCTCGAGCATTAGTCAAGGTTTTCATTGCCTTTTGATGTAAACAGTTGATAAAGTACTTCAGAGAAGATGATCTAGGAGTGATCGCCAAGGAAAACGGAAACGGACTTTGATCCTGAGTGGCGCCCGAGTGGTGATGAGATGTGACGTGGCTCAGTGTGTTTTTGAAGCAGGAGGACAGAGGAAAGGAGGAGAGAGGGAAGCCAGAAAGCACAGGAGGGACTTTGATGTTCAGTCTCAAAAGGAAAACGGATTTGTTCAGTTGCCAGTGGAAACTGGGAGGATTAGAAATACCAAAGGATGGTTTACTCTGATGATAAAAGCAATTGCACAACAACAAGAAGAAATGCAGGGAGGCTGTGAGATGCTCATTTTTTTCATCCTGGAACTGGATAAGGCAAGACCAGTGGGAGGTCTGTATCACTGGGCAGTGACATCAAATTAGTTTTGTAACCCTCGAGTCATCTAAGCAGATATCAAATACTTCTTAGGAAGGGTAAGAATGCCTTAATCGATGTCTCAATATTGACAAGATGTATGTAGTTTCAACAGCTATACTAGCAGTTGTTTTTCCTTTAAAAATATCAATTTATTATTTGACTTAAGAAAAACTTCTGGGAAGGAGTCTGTACGATGATAAAACTCTCCCTGTCGGCTGACTTCCAGGTCCTTTGATGCTGGGAAAACCTCCCAGGCTTCTTTTTCTACTTTGACTGGGATTCGAGGCCTTTGGGGCGTCTGATCCCCCTTCTCTTAGCACTGTCATACACTTTTGTATATGAGTATTTTTATGGGGATCGTTGCATTGCTTTCCTCAACCTCAAAGAGCCCTCTAATCCCCGAATGGCTGTGAAACACTGCCCTAGAGGGCGTGCTTGGCAAATTTCACTGTAGCGATGGCACAGCAAACGTTCCATGTCTCAGCTTGAAAACATTATGGCAGGAAGTCCTACGTCACATGAAATTAGGTGTACATTCAAGGAGTGGGACTGAGCCAGGAGTCGTTCAGCTCTTGTAGAGGCAGCTTTGATTCTCTTCCCAACACAATTAATAATTGGCCAAGAAAATGCTTTTTAACTTAATGAAAGAAGTACCTCAGATAATGTGTGCTCTTGATTATATCACTACAATTACAAAAACTATTTTTTTGTGTTTAATAAAGATTAACCCAATTTACAGGATCAGCCTGGTTTATTTCCTGTACCATGATATATGGTATGGGCTTCCCTGGTGGCTCAGGGGTAGAGAATCCGCCTACGAATGCAGGAGACACAGGAGATGTGGGTTCGATCCCTGGTCTGGGAAGATCCCTGGAGGAGGAAATGGCAACCCTTTCCAGTCTTCATGGGGTCGCAAAGAGTTGGATGTGACTGAGCATGCACACACACTTGCACATGCTATTTACTGGAGATAAAACAGTGTACAGCACAGTCGTTTTAAGACATGAGGTCCACAAGCAGAACATGAAACCTGACAGAGTGTTGGAAGGAGAGTGGTTTTGACTGGGTGGCAGGTTTTAGCTGTGGATGGATGGGGAGCAGCCAGGACGTTGAAAGTGGAGGAAGTGGCACTTTAGTTGGAATAAAATGTATACGCACTTGCTAAGGGGAAGGAATTTGAGGAAAAAATGGCCTGAGACTGTTTCACATGGAGTATTTCTAGTAAGGGAATTAGATACAAGTGAGAATACAGCATAAGTGAAATGATATTTTGGGAAAACCTTGGTGGGGAGGGGGGTGTGTATTGTAGAGACAGAAAGAGGGTTAGGGTCAGATGTGCTGACTCAGTATAGATTTATACCTGTTTTATGTAGAACATCTTTTTAAATGTTCAGAGGGAAAAGTGCTTTGGACGTCTTATTAAATAGCCGTTAAAGAAAAAACTTAAGCCACGTGGGATAAACAAGGTAGGAGCCACAGTGGGGCTGCTGCTGCTGCTGCTAAGTCGCTCAGTCATGTCTGACTCTGCGCGACCCCACAGACGGCAGCCCACCAGGCTCCCCCGTCCATGGGATTCTCCAGGCAAGAACACTGGAGTGGAGTGCCATTTCCTTCTTCAGTGCGTGAAAGTGAAGTTGCTCCGTCGTGTCTGACTCTTAGCGACCCCATGGACTGCAGCCTCCCAGGCTCCTTCGTCCATGGGATTCTCCAGGCAAGAGTACTGGAGTGGGGTGCCATTGCCTTCTCTGATAGTGGGGTTACCTGGTGCCATTTTGGAGTGGTGTTTTCTAGAGGTCGGCTGTGAAGAGAACAAAAAAAGCTATCAGGAGTTTGGAAGCTAAGGATCTCAGGTAACGAGTTGTCTTGGTGGAAGGAGACTAAGACCATTTATTCAGTACAAGGAGGTGTGACCATAATTGGTGGAAAGAGACCGAGTCTGTTTATTCAGTACAAGAAAGTGTATGACTGTAATGGAACCCGTTCCTTCGTGTGCGACCAAGAACTGGTAGGAAAGACAGAACTAGAACCATGATGGGATTCTGGGAGTGCAGTTCAGGAGCTCCAGAATTCTCCTGGAGGTGAGCAGTGTTGCTGGCTTCTAGGAGAGGGAAACAGGCTGGGTTAGAAGTGGTTGCAACAGTCAGGTGTTGGGCTGGCACATTGCTATCTACAGCAGGTCTTTCCAAAATAGATGCTCATACCCTGGACCAGTGTAAGACTTTCCACTAGAATGCAGGAAAAGTGGACATTTCAATTACACATACTTCTGTCTAAAAATAGGACTTAAACTTTAATGATGGTCAGTCAGTATATAGACTGACCTTGGTGCCTTCATGTGATATGAATTCGAGAAGGTAGGGTTTACAGCCTCAACATTTTAAGGGAAGAGTGTACTCTGTCAACATGGGGACTGTCTTTGTTGACAGAAGTTTATCTCTGCCCAGTTGAAAAAATTTACCGGTTATACCATTTTAAATGGCCAAAAGATCTTAGGTGCTTCATAATGACATGGGGAGTGATCCTCATAATCTTTTGTACTACAGATAGTAACTAACAAATTACTTAAAGGAGAGTTGTTGAATGTGGGTTAAGAATTTTTCTTGCAGAGACAGGCATTTCAAAATAGCTGGCCTTTTATGCAGTGTATGGCTATGGTATTATTGCCCTGTAAATACTTAATAGTGGAAGGAACATTTTAAAAATAAGTATTAGAGGTATTTCCATTGTTACGTGATTTTCATTGGAAAAGAGTAGTGTTTGTATATAAAACTCATATCTGCGTACTTAAATCTTGGAAACAAACTCAAATCTTGCAAACGAAGATTTTCAAACTGAATTAAAACATCTTCCAATTAGTTTGCAAGATGAGTTGACTGACAGGGAAAATAGTTCTTTTTTTTCCCCCCAAGACTTTGAGTAATTAGCATATGAAATTGAAACAGGAGAACCTTTTAAGCACATTTCTTTCTTTGTCTGTCTTTGTCAGGTATCTATTTTAGCTAAATAGATAAAAACCTTGAAGCTAAATAGATAGATAAATAGATAAATAGATAGATAAATAGGTAAAGACCTTGAAGCTAAATATTGAAATATGCTGAATTTAGACCTTTGAGCTGCTTCATCAAAAAATGTTAAACTGAGATTTTAAAAAAAACAAATGAAACAGATGGCAGATGGTATGTATGTAGTGTTTTTAGTGAGAACAAAAAAGATAAATGCAGTAAAATTATTTTTAAAATTCTTATTTATCTCTATCTCAGCTTCCATATTTCTGTTTGTGTAATATATATTAATACATTAGAACATGTGTGTAATTTATAAATAACCACATATTAGGGGTTGGGCTAAGCTATTTCTAATGTGGTATAGATGATAGAATTTGGAAGGCCATTGATGTACAGAAGGAAATGTGCTGGGAACTTCCAAAATCATCCTGGTCTGGAGAGACTGAAAATCCCTGAAACATCGCTTGGTCTTTTCCTGCGCTTGGAAAGGTGGCAGCAGTGACCCGAGAGGGGAAAGAAGAAGAAGAGACGGCAGCGCCCCGCTGACGGAGTGGGGCCCCTGCTCATCCGAGAGTCTGGCAGGTGTGGGCTGGGCTGTGGAGGAGCGGGGAGGCCTTTTACAGGAGTGCCTCCTGCAGGAGACAAGACTGTGCCCTGCTGATGAGGCTCTGACAGGCAGCCGGGGGGAGGATGGAGGGAGAGCCTTGCAGAGGCTCTGCATGGCTCCTGCGCCATCTCTGGCAGCGACAGTTTTGCTCGTGACTTCTGCCTTCACCACAGCTCTGTCCGGTAGTAATATGATGCGAGCCACGTATGTAAGTTTGTTTCCTAGTAGTCATATTAAAAAGCAAAATGATGAAATCGTTCAGTTTGTGTAACCCCATATATCGAACACCTTATTTCATGTCGTCAATAGAAAATGAGATCTTACAGTGGTGGTGCTATGCTAAGTCTTGAAAACCAGTGTGTAGTTTTACATTTCCATATGGTTTGAACCAGCCTCGTTTCAAGTACATGTTAGGCAGAGTTAGTGCAGCTTTAAAACAAACACAGTCAGGAACCTTACCGTGAAGCTGAAAGTGGAGATCATCTAATCTCATGGTTTATATGTCTGACTGGCTTCAGGATCCTCTACTTCCTTCATTAAAAAAAAAAAAATAGTTGGAGTCCTATATTTTAAAGAATATGTAGTCATTGACTGACATGTTTTGATAGCCAGCGTATAGGTGAATTGTGTATTCTTTCTGGAATCAATTTTTTCCAGACCGAGAGAGGCCAAGGTGCTGCTGCTCACTTTCTGGCAGCCACCCAGAGGACAGAAGCTGTTCCACGTGTGAGAGGGACCCCAGGGACTGCAGCCAGCCAGGCTCCTCTGTCCACGGAATTCTTCAGGCAAGAAGGCTGGAGTGGGTAGCATTCCCTTCTCCAGGGGATCTTCCCGACCCAGGGATCTAACCTCGGTCTCTTGCACTGCAAGCAGATTCTTTACCATCTGAGGCACCAGGAAAATTCATCTCTGAATCTGTATTGTCATCTGAATGTCCTAAAAGTGGAGTAGAGAGTGTTGGTCTAGGGAAAGAGCCCTGGAACATTTGGGGTCTGGGTTCTTCTTTCCTCATTCTAGCTTTATAATCTGGGGCTTCCCTGGTGGCTCAGATGGTAAAGAATCTGCCTACAATGTGGAAGAACCAAGTTTGATCCCTGGGTTGGGAAATTCCCCTGGAGAAGGGAATGGCAACCCACTCCAGTATTCTTGCCTGGAGAATTCCATGGACAGAGGAGGCTGGTGGGTTAAAGTCCATGGAATTGCAAAGAGTTGGACATGACTGAGTGACTAACACTGAGCAAGTTATGAGGTTTCTTCAAGTCAGAAGATGAGCATGGTCCCTCTTACTGTGAAGTTCAGTGAGTTAAGGCAGAGGAAGTGCCGTGAAAGCTGGTAGCCTTCATCTCAACTAAGGTGGTCCTGCCATTGCTGAATGGAGACTTGTCCAAATGTACTTGTCAGTATATCAGCCTTGCCTCAGAGGTAGGTTTTGTTTGTGATGGCTCACTTGCCTTTGGGGTTACTCTTGGGTTCCAGAACCCATGTTTTCAAGTTTCAGGATTTTTGTGAAGTTGCTGGGGATCTGCAGCCTTGGTGTTTCATGGGCCTGAGGATGCTGGTGATTTCTTGTCAAAAGCTGGTTGATTTCTGCTCCCACACCTTGTTTATTCTTCTAGGCTTACAGGCATCTCAGTCTGAGCAGGCCCGTCAGCTCTCCCCAGGAAATGTCGAACCATGGGCGCATACGTTCATTTCCTTTTTAAATGAATACAGTCCCTTACAGTTTTATTGGAATACCAATCCATGGTTTGCACAAGCTGTTTGAATTTTAAACAGATGTGTGTGAAGCTGGGCGTCAGCTTTGCGTATGTCAGTCCAATATTACAGTCATTGACTTTTAAGGGCATAGCCTGGTCTCAGGCTATTGCTTTGGGTGGACAGGCTTGTGGATCATCACATGCACTTTTCTCTCCAGAACCACGGCATTTCAGCCAGGACCTGGGCAGCATGCTGGCTGTCTACTGGAAGGCCGTGTCATTTGACTGTCACAGTGGGAAATAACCATGAGCTCTCATAATCCATATTTTGCTGATAGCTAAATATATGCACAGGTGTTGTTTGGAAAGCTTTAGGTGAAAACATTTTTAATGGTGGGCTGATTCTTTGAAAGAAATATCTGCTAATGTTCATTAAATCGTGAGCCATTCTAATGTTATGGAAGGCCGTGTCATTTGACTGTCACAGTGGGAAATAACCATGAGCTCTCATAATCCATATTTTGCTGATAGCTAAATATATGCACAGGTGTTGTTTGGAAAGCTTTAGGTGAAAACATTTTTAATGGTGGGCTGATTCTTTGAAAGAAATATCTGCTAATGTTCATTAAATCGTGAGCCATTCTTAATGTTCATATCTGGCTAAGATTGTTAGATTCTTTAGACATATTTAAACATTTTCTATCCAAAAGTGAATGGGAAGATATTGACAAAACAAAGAAACTCCTTTATTGAAACCTAGGAGAAGTGTATTTTAAAAAATCCAAATTGTCACTGTCTAGTATTATATGTGAGTCTAGGGACCTGTTGTACTATTTTGCAGCCATGCTTTTTGTTGACAATAAACTTACATTGTCTAAAAGAAAGATACCTAGAACCAAGATTTAGCACAAGGCAGAGACTGAGATGCTAAGGGAAATAGATTTATTGAGGTGTCTTTAACAATAAATGGTTTTATTTTTCATAACTGCTGTTTTAGAATTACACTTTGTCAAAATGCAACATTTTGGTTAAATTCCATGGTTTTGGGGTCTTTTTCAGTTTTGAACTCCAATCCCAAGCTGAACTAAAAAATTCTCCTTCTCTTTCAGTCTCTGTTGGGACTAGGGTTGATGGAAGGAGGAAGTGGTACATAGACTTTTAGTCCTCTGAGGTTTGGGGTAGGATAGAAGATGGGTAAGAAATGAGTGCCCACTGGAGATGTTTACCTTTAGTATGATACTAACCAAGAAAGCTTGAGCTATCTTTGCATTAATGAGGGTAGATCAGGTTTCACTATAGTAACAAGTACAATCTCAATACCTTAACACATTCATGTAACAGTCTAGTGTGGCCTTTGTGACTCACCATGCTAACTCTTATCCAGTAGGGAGTCAAAGCCCAGTTGCTTCCATTGTGCAACCCCTCATCCTGTAGTTCTTCACTTCCAACTCTGAGTTCAGGAAACAGAGCTTACGATTCATACCCACTTTTTTTTTTTTCCTGGTAAGATCTTTTAAAAGAGTATCTTAATATGTCACACAATTCATCCATTTTAAGTGTCCAATTCATTGGGTTTAGTATATTGAATTGTCTCACCCTTGCCTATAATTGGGCTTCCCTGTAGCTCAACTGGTAAAGAATCCGCCTGCAATGCAGGAGACCCCAGTTCGATTCCTAGGTTGGGAAGATCTGCTGGAGAAGGCATAGGTTACCCATTCCAGTATTGTTGGGCCTCCCTTGTGGCTCAGCTGGTAAAGAATCCGCCTGCAATGTGGGAGACCTGGGTTTGATCCCTGGGTTGGGAAGATTCCCCTGGAGAAGGGAATGGCTACCCACTCCAGTATTCTGGCCTGGAGAATTCCATTATAGTCTATGGGGTCCCAAAGGGTTGGACATAACTGAATGACATTCACTTGCCTATAATTAGAAGTAGAAATTTCTGCTCACATGCCTATTGGGGAGGATTTACAAAGTCCTAATTTAACTTCAAGGAAGGCTGGCAAATGTAGCCCCTCTAGGGGCCCGGGGAGAAGAAAATACTGGGGCAAACACAGGATGTTGTCACTGCCCCACTTATCTTCGATGGTGTCTGCCCTACTCGTGGGGTGCTCACTCTTCCTTGCCCTACGGTTGATGGAAGGGCAGATCTTGAAGCTCGCTTCTCCATTCTCTGCTTCTCCACTTTTCTCCCCTGTGCAGTCTAGCAGGGAAAGGGGCGCCCAGTGCATCGCCTAAGCCAATGTCTGCCTAAGGCACAAATGCTAGATGCCTTGTGTAGTGGGAAATCTCATATTGCACAAGAGGTTGAATTGCCATGTTCTCTCTTATTTGACTTTCAGGAAGATAATTTCTGCATGAGGTCATTGACTTGACAATTTTCTGCATTCCTTTCTCAGTCCTGTCCCTTATGGTTCAGTCCTGGAGTTGAAGGTGAGGAAGTCCAAGTACCTAGTAGGTATTTCTGGCATTGAGGAGAGTTTTCCTTTATGGAAAATGGGAGGCTTTTCTTATTTTGTTATTCCACAAAATCATGAGTTACTGTGAAATAGTACTTTAAAATGGTAGGTGTATCTCTTACAATTTTCTCTAGGGAATATCTTTGAGGTGTTAAAATGTTTATTTATTTGTCACATTTCAAAATTCCCTGAATTATTGGCATATTTTAATGGAGTGAGTTGATATGTGATCTGAATCACCAGGTAGTACATTTGACTCTAAATGTTTTTTAAAAACTCCATTTATTAATATTAATAACTTCAGTTTTACAGAAAAGTTGCAAGGATAATACTGGGAGTTCCCATGTAGTTATCCTGATGTTACATTGTGTATAACGATGGTACATTTGTCAAGACTTAAAGTCACATTGGCATGGTGTTACAAGCTATAGATTTTATTCTGGTTGCATGAGTTTTTCATGAATGTTCTCTCTCTGTTCCAGGCTCCATTCCAGGTGACACTTCACACTCAGTTGTCATGTCTCCTTGATCTCCTAGAATCGATAGCTTTTCAGTCTTCCTGGGACACTTTTGAAAGTATTTTGTAGAATGTCTCTCAATTAGGGTTTATCAGTGTTTTCTTATGATTAGATTATGTTTATGGGTTTGGGAAAATACTACAAAGGTAAAGAGCCTTTTTCATCATATCATACAGGAGTGTTTGTGAAAGAAACTTGAGTTAACACTGGTGATACTTACCTTGACCACTGGATTAAGGTATAGTCTGTCAGGTTTGCCTACTGTAAAATTAATATTTCTACATTTCATACTCTGTGCTTTGGAATCAAATCACTGAATACCATCCACACTCATGGGGAGGAGATTAAGGTCTCTCTCTGGAAGAAGGAAACAGAGACATATCTTCATGGATCGTTTGTAATTCAAGGGTTTGTCCCTTCTTCCCTACTTATTCAATCATTTACTCATGTTAATTTATCCTCATTTTATTCTTCTTGTTATATGATCATTATTTTGTTGAAATTATCCCACTTTTGGCCATTGGGAGCTTTTTAAGCTTGATTCCTAGGTAAAAAGTTAGAAGCCTAAAAATATTTCTGTCTTTGGATTCTAGTTACTTTGGCTTGGGTAAACTTGGACTTCTCCACTTCCTCAAGTGGTAACTGTTAAATGAGCAGTATTTTATGGTGTTTCTAAAGTTCTTGGAGACTTTGTAATAATGATTTACAAGGATGTATATAGAAACTTGCCAGTATTTATGAAAGTAATAAGCATTTAGTCATGGAGTTCTACTTAGCATTGAATGTTATTATTTCAAAGAGGTTAATGCCTGCAAAAGACCATTGATTATAGATTATTTCAGGAAATTGGAAATGAGCTTAACCTACCTCAATGGATGAGAAACTAAAGTGTCCAAAGTCTCAATGATTTGCCTGAGAAAAGCCAGGACTAAAACAACTCAAGTAACTATTAAACCTAGTTCTTCCTATGAAATCAAGCATGTATTTTTTTCTTTTTCAAAAGATGAATATTCTAGAGTATTTTTCCAGATATAGAATTATACATAGCTGCTAAGTCACTTCAGTCATGTCTGACTCTGTGCGACCCCATAGATGGCAGCCCACCAGGCTCCCCGTCCCTGGGATTCTCCAGGGAGGAACACTGGAGTGGGTTGCCATTTCCTTCTCTAATGCGTCAAAGTGAAGTCGCTCAGTCGTGTCTCTTGGCGACCCCATGGACTGCAGCCTACCAGGCTCCTCCATCCATGGGATTTTCCAGGCAAGAGTACTGGAGTGGGGTGCCATTGCCTTGCTGCTATATAGCGAATAATGCAAGAAGACCAATTTTGAATATCTGCATTTCAAAGTAGCTTGCATTAATGGCACATTAAGAAGAAATTTTTACTGAATTTCATATTGTGATGTGGTTTTTAGCAAGGAAAAGTGGTGTCAAGTTTTTTGGTCATGCTTTTGTTTTAAGAAGTGGTCTAACGGGTCCTAATTCAGTTGTTCCTATTTTTGTTTTATCTTGAAAATGTCAGTTTAGTATAAATGTCTGTGCATGCGTGCTCAGTTGCTTCTCTTCAGTTGCTCAGTCATGTCTGACTCTTTGTGACCCCATAGCCTGCAGCATGCCAGGCCTCCCTGTTCATCACCAACTCCTGGAGTTTACTCAAACTCGGCGTCCCTTGAGTTGGTGATGCCGTCCAACCATCTCATCTTCTGTCGTCCCCTTCTCCTCTGGCCTTCAGTTTTTTCCAGCATCAGGGTCTTTTCAAATGAGTCAGTTCTTCATATCAGGTGGCCAAAGTATTGGAGTTTCAGCTTCAGCATCAGGCCTTCCAATAAATATTCAGGACTGATTTTCTTTAGGATGGACTGGTTGGATTTCCTTGCTGTCCAAGGACTCTCAAGAGTCTTCTCCAACACCCCAGTTCAAAAGCATCAATTATTCAGTACTCAGCTTTCTTTATAGTCCAACTCTCACATCCATACATGACTACTGGAAAAACTATACCTTTGACTACACAGACTTTGTTGACAAAGTAATGTCTCTGCTTTTTAATGTGCTGTCTAGGTTGGTCATAACTTTTCTTCACAGGAGCAAGTGTCTTTTAATTACATGGCTGCAGTCACCATTGTAGTGATTTTGGAGCCCCCCCAAAATGAAGTCTGTCACTGTTTCCATTGTTTCCCCATCTATTTGCTGTGAAGTGATGGAACCAGATGGCATTATCTTAGTTTTATGAATGTTGAGTTTTAAGCCAGCTGTCTCACTCTCTTTTCACTTTCATCAAGAGGTTCTTTCATTCTTTTTCACTTTCTGCCATAAAGGTGGTGTCATCTGCATATCTGAGGTTATTGATATTTCTCCTGGCAATCTTGATTCCAGCTTGTGCTTCATCCAGCCCAGCATTTCTCTTGATGTACTCTGCATATAAGTTAAATAAGCAGGGTGATAATATATAGCCTTGATATACTTCTTGCCTGATTTGGAACCAATCTGTTGTTCCATATCCACTTCTAACTATTGCTTCTTGACCTGCATACAGATTTCTCAGAAGGCAGGTCAAGTGGTCTGATATTCCCATCTCTTGAAGAATTTTCCACAGTTTATTTTGATACACACAGTCAAAGGCTTTGGCATAGTCAATAAAGCAGAAGTAGATGTTTTTCTT
>SJYC01071994.1:0-42123 GCA_006408675.1 Madoqua kirkii
GGATCAAACCCACTTCTCCTGCATTGGCAGGCAGATTCTTTAGAGCTGAGGCACCAAGGAAGGACCGAACACTATTGATTCTCTGCATAAAATAGACAAGGGATGGGAACATACTGCAGAGCGCAGGGAAGTCTACTTAATGCTCTAGGGTAAACTGAATGGGAAGAAAGTCCAAAAGGGCAGGGGGTATATGTATCTGTATGGCTGATTCACTTTGCTGTACAGTAGAAACTAACACAACATTATAACACAACTCTACTCAAAAAAGAATTTTAATTCCCTGGATTCTTTTTGCTGTTCTTGTTTTTGTTAGAAACCAAGCTTTGTAGTATTTTTTCTCCAAGTGACACACCCACGACCTCAGTGCCCTCACACACATGCCTGGCCATTTCTGCCATTTCACCCAGCATCTCATGGGAAACAAAGGCAGGCCAAGAGAGAACTGCAGAGAAACAGGCAGAGACTCACAGGAGTAAAGATGAGGAACATGAGATGTGTATAAGAGACAGGTTCCATATCCACTTCTAACTATTGCTTCTTGACCTGCATACAGATTTCTCAGAAGGCAGGTCAAGTGGTCTGATATTCCCATCTCTTGAAGAATTTTCCACAGTTTATTTTGATACACACAGTCAAAGGCTTTGGCATAGTCAATAAAGCAGAAGTAGATGTTTTTCTTGAACTCTCTTGCTTTTTTGATGATCCAGCGGATGTTGGCAATTTGATCTCTGGTTCCTCTGCCTTTTCTAAATCCAGCTTGCTGGAAATTCATAGTTCATGTACTATTGAAGCCTGGCTTGGGGAATTTTGAGCATTACTTTGCTAGTGTGTGAGATGAGTGCAATTGTGTGGTAATTTGAGCATTCTTTGGCATTGCCTTGCTTTGGGATTGGAATGAAAACGGACCTTTTCCAGTCCTGTGGCCATTATTGAGTTTTCCAAATTTGCTGGCATATTGAGTGCAATACTTTTATAGTATCATCTTTTAGGATTTGAAATAGCTCAACTGGAATTTCATCACCTCCACTAGCTTTGTTCGTAGTGATGCTTTCTAAGACCCACTTGACTTCTCAATCCAGGATATCTGGCTGTAGATGAGTGATCACACCATTGTGATGATCTGGGTCATGAAGATCTTTTTTGTATAGTTCTGTGTATTCTTGCCAACTTTTCTTAATATCTTCTGCTTCTGTTAGGTCCATACCATTTCTGTCCTTCATTGTGCCCATCTTTGCATGTAAAATTCCCTTGGTATCTAATTTTCTTGAAGAGATCTCTGGTCTTTCCCTTTTTATTGTTTCCCTCTATTTCTTTGCACTGATCACTGAGCAAGGCTTTCTTATCTCTTCTTGCTATTATTTGGAACTGTGCATTCAAATGGATATATTTTTCCCTTTCTCTTTTGCCTTTTGCTTCTCTTCTTTTCTCAGCTATTTGTAAGGCCTCCTCAGACAGCCATTTTGCCTCTTTTCATTTCTTTTCCATGGGGATGTTTTTAATCACTGCCTCCTGTACAGTGTCATAAACCTCTTTCCATAGTTCTTCAGGCACTCTATCAGGTCTAATCCCTTGAATCTATTTGTCACTTCCACTATATAATTGTAAGGGATTTGCTTTAGGTAATACCTGAATGGTCTAGTGGTTTTCCATACATTCTTCAATTTAAGTCTGAATTTGTCAATAAGAAGTTCATGATCTGAGCCACAGTCAGCTCCTGGTCTTGTTTTTGCTGACTGTATAGAGCTTCTCCATTTTTGGCTGCAAAGAATATAATCAATCTGATTTTGACCATCTGGTGATGTCTATGTGTAGAGTCTTCTATTGTGTTGTTGGAAGAGGTGTTTGCTATGACCAGTGCATTTTCTTGGCAAAACTGTGTTAATCTTTGCCCTCCTTTATTCTGTACTCCAAGGCCAAATTTGCCTGTTACTCCAAGTATCTCTTGACTTCCTACTTTTGCATTCCAGTCTCCTATAATGAAAAGCACATCTTTTTTGGGTGTTAGTTCTAGAAGTTCTTGTAGGTCTTCATAGCACTGTTCAGCTTCTTCAGCATTACTGGTCGGGGAATAGACTCAGTTGCATCAGTTGTGTCCAACTCTTTGCAGCCCTATGGACTGTAGCAGGGGAAAAAACGCAGAAATTGACATGATGTGTGTGCACTGAAGTGACAGTGCTTTAAGGATAAATGGAAAATGGTGCCAACTTGTTACTTTTACTTGTGGTTTACATAAATGTAAGCATTTATCCTTTCACAGACTTACACATTCATGGTCGGTTGGAGTTATCCTTATAAGTAATCATCATTAAGTTTGCCTTTCAGCTGAAGGATGACATTAATTTCATCTTTAAAAGGCAGCATTAGGTAGTACAGTGTTTAAGAAATGTCTTGCTTGTGTCCATAACAAGCTATACCATTATGCTGATGGATTTGCTACCTTGTGTCCTATTCAGTATAAAATGTGACCATATATTTTGGATTCCAGAGTCTTTTCTGGTTTGTTGAGCACACTGGTGCTTAAGATGATTTAAATTAGTTTTAATGTATTTGGGTAACCAAGCATACAGTGCTTTGAAGCCACTAGTGGAAAGAAAGAAGAGAGCTATTTCATCCTTCCCCAGTAATGAGACCCATAAATCAAAAGAATGAACATGGGAACATCAAGCGAGTCTTGGGATCTAATTTCAAACACCTAAAGAGACTCCTTTTTTGGTTTAGACTTGCTAGGACCATGGTGCCCAGAGTAACGGCTGAACTGAAAAATCTAGATATAAGACAGAGAACCTCTATAGGACTAAAACAGCTGAGCTAAACACTCTCACCCTGAGCCTTCAAATTTGAGAGGTTTGTGGTTAGGAAGTCTGGGTCTAAAGAAGAGGAAAATGGACAGGGATGTATTCAGCTAGGAGTACTCACATGTTCCTGTATCAGATAGGTAAGGAAATCATAAGATTTTGCAGGAGGGGAGAATGTTTTCCTTCAGCATATAGTTATAGTGAGGTTTTGAAACTGACTTTGGGGCAAGAAAATAAGAGCGTAAAAGCTTTTTGACCAAGACTGAGGAAAACAATTGTGAATTTCTGTAAATGAATCAGACACATCCCTGAAAAACAGAATGCCTTCAGGACTTCAGATATGTCTATGGCAAATATGAAGACAGTCTATTCCTAGACTTTTGGCAGGCAGACTGGCCTTTCATTCAGTTCTTTCAAAAAGAAAATAGGCAAGAGAAGTTTTTGGAAAAAACGCTTGAAGTTCTTCTAGATGTTGTTGGTTCAAGCAGTGCTAGAAATTCTTCATGGTTCCTCTCTTGCAAGCTGACTTTGGACTGTGCACATAGGCCTATTTTTAAAGTGCAGGCTTTGTTTCACTCCCACATGCTTTACCCTTCTACTGTTCAAGTGCTAAAACCAGGGATTATTTAAGTTAGTTTATGGGCTGGTGCATGATGAGTTGAGAATTTGAGTTTCTGAAGTTACGAGAAGCAGGTTGAGAGGAAAGAAATGTGGAGAGAATAAATGACAATGGTCATATGGATCTCTTTTCTTTCAATTTCCCCCTTTTTAAAGACCTCTAGTCGTATAACACACAGAGGTATTTAGTTCTAAAATCTGTATGAATAAATGCATTTAGAGTAGATAAACTTTAGGTAATGTGTTGCTTTTGCTTCTTATTGGGAGTAATTTAAATTCAATGTATAATGGCATTTTGAATTATTTAAAAAACCTCCTCTTCTGAAAAATCATCTTATGATTTCCTTGCCTATCTGGTGCAGGAACATGTGAGTATCCCTAGGCAAATACATCCCTGTCCATTTTCCTCCTCTTTTGACCCCAACTTCCTAACCACAGCCCTTTTAAATCTGAAGGCTCAGGGTGAGAGTGTTCAGTTCAGCTGTTTTAGTCCTGTAGAGGGTCTCTGTCTCACATTATTTTTCCATTAAAGGTTTATATTTTAACTTGGGCTTGTGTGTAGTGATCTTGGGAATGTGTGTGTGTCTATGATGTATGTGGGATGGGGGAGGAAGGGGAGGGAAGTTAAATGCCATTGGTAACATCTGAATTTTAGATTCACTTTTTTGGTGGGGGGAGGGGGTCAGAAACGCATTTCTGATGGATAAGACTGAAATCTTTGTGGTCTTCAATAGCAAAGTGATCAGTGGGAAGAGTATTCTCATTTTCAACAAACAGGTCAGAAGGCTTCTGGTTTTCAAGTTAAAGTATGATGTTTACATTTCAAAAATCTCCTGTTTTATAGCAGCTGGAATTTTATTGTGTGTGGCAGCTTTTTGGGAAAAGAAAAAAAGACATTTTCATAGTTTTTTCCCTGTAAAGGCTCTTGGAGACAGTTGAACAAATGAAAACTAACTGTAGCCATGTACTTGGTTATGTCAGATCCTATAACAATAACAGGGACTTTTACCTGGTACTGAGGTGGAGGAACTACTAGTTTAGGTGGGTATGTTCCTTTCATTTTGATTGCTTTGCCCATAATTATTCCCCAAAGTAGTTATGAAGTATAATTTAGTCTGTTTATCTCATGGTGAGTTTCCTGCTCGGAAGTACAGTGTTCACCCGTCAATGCCTCCTGATTTCCCGATGCTTTTCATACTAAGCTGCTACATTAGCAGTATGTTTTTACCTGTAAATGCTTTAGCACACACATCACTAAGTAGAGGTCAGTATTTGCTAATCATGTAAATGTAAATTTTACAGGCAGTGAAAAGCACAGTTCTTATGCACACCCTTTAAATTTTGAGAAATGTATATATGTTACCTAGGAGGTCTCTTTGTGATTTTCCCACTCAGTCCTACTCTCTACCCCAGAGAGAACTGTCCTTCTCTGTTTTCATGATGTGTTTTTCCTATTCTAAGACTTTGTATAAATGGATCATGTAGTGTGTGTACATTTTACTCTCTGTACTGTTTTTTGAAATTCATTCATACTGTCATCTGAATAAGTAGTTTTATTCCTTTTCACTGCTGCGTAGTATTCCTTCGTGTTACTACAGCAGTTGTTTATCCATTCATTTGCTGAACACCTGGGTTGTTTCTAGTCTTTATGTTGGCGTATGCTTTTACTTCTGTTGGGTGAAAAACTTAGGAGTGGAATTGCTGTGTTGTAAAGGTAAATGTTTGGTTCACCTGATGAGGAACTGTCAGGCCTTTTTCTGATGTGGCTTTACTATTTGACTGTCCCACCAAGAATGGACGATAGTTCCTGGTTGTTCCGTATCTGTGCCAACATATGATATTGTCAGTCTTTTGAATATTTGTCTTCCTTAGGAGTGTATAATGTATCTCACTGTGTTTGGCACTTGCGTTTCCTTGATGAGTAATGATTATGAATGGTTATTAGCACACACATTGACCATCTATATATTTTCCTTAGTGGAATGTCTATTCAGGGTTTTGCCCATTATTGAGTTTTTCCTTATGGAGTTGGATGTTTTTACATATTCTGAATATCCATCTTTTGTCACACATACATTGCATTTTTTCCTTTCTACCCATGGGCAGTCTGTTAATTTTCAAAGTGTCTTTGAGCAGCAGTTCTTAATTTTGAAGTCTAATAAATTATTCATTTATTTTTAAGAACTCTTTCCCTATCCCCAAATTAGAAAGCTACTCTGTTGTGATATCTTCTAGAGGCTTCATAGTTTTAACTTCTGCGTTGTTGTGTAAAATGAGGTAAGAATCCATGTGTTTTTTTTCTCATACCGATGTCTAGGTTCCAGCATCGTTTTCAAAGAAGGCTTTTTTTCCTTTTGGAGTAAAGTCAGTCGGCTATATCTGTGGTGTTTTGTGGTAATTTTAGCCTGTTCTCTTGATACGTTTGATCTTCTTATGCTAGAACCACGTTCCAAATTTGTTCATTTTCAGAACTGGTTTTTGAAGTTTATAGGCCTTTTGCAGTGCCATATAAGTTATAGCATCAGCTTGCCCTGTTTATTTTTTAAAAGCTCAGCGGTATTACAATTTGTATTGTCTTGAATCTCCAAACCAAACTCTGGCATTTACCAAGTCAAGACTGTGTTTGTAATACTAAAACACCATTTGCTTTCTTGCTTTCATTCTATCAGGAGTGTACTATGAGTTTTCCAGAGACTGTGTAATATGGGATATTGTAATAGATTAGATTGGGCTTCCTGGGTGGCTCAGCACTAAAGAATCCACCTACAATACAGGAGACACTGGTTTGATCCCTGGTTCAGGAAGATCCCCTAGAGGAGGGCATGGCAACCCGTTCCAGTATTCTTCCCTGGAGAATCCCATAGGCAGAGGAGCCTGGTGGGCTACAGTCCATAGGGTTGCAAAGAGTTGGCCTCAGCAGAAGTGACTGAGCACACATGCAATAAACTAGATACAGAATCAGATAGGAAAATCCAGCTGTCTTATATTCTCAATATTAAAAATATTTGCAGAAATGGAATTTATTTTTCACTAACAATTAGGAAGAATGAATTTTTATAATATAGTAGCTTTTCAGTTCAGTTCAGTCGCTCAGTTGTGTCCATCTCTTTGTGACCCTGTGAATCGCAGCACACCAGGCCTCCCTGTTCATCAGTATCTCCCAGAGTTCACTCAAACTCATGTCCATTGAGTCAGTGATGCCATCCAGCCATCTCATCCTCTGTCGTCCCCTCTTCCTCCTGCCCCTAATCCCTCCCAGCATGAGTCTTTTCCAATGAGTCCACTCTTCGCATGAGGTGGCCAAAGTACTGGCGTTTCAGCTTTAGCATCATTCCTTTCAAAGAAATCCCAGGGCTGATCTCCTCCAGAATGGACTGGTTGGATCTCCTTGCAGTCCAAGGGACTCTCAAGAGTCTTCTCCAACACCACAGTTTAAAAGCATCAGTTGTTCGGTGCTCAGATTTCTTCACAGTCCGACTCTCACATCCATACATGACCACTGGAAAAACCATAGCCTTGACTAGATGGACCTTTGTTGGCTATGTCATGTCTCTGCTTTTGAATATACTATCTAGGTTGGTCATAACTTTTCTTCCAAGGAGTAAACGTCTTTTAATTTCATGGCTGCAGTCACCTTCTGCAGTGATTTTGGTGCCTCCCAAAATAAAGTCTGACACTGTTTCCACTGTTTCCCCATCTATTTCCCATGAAGTGATGGGATCAGATGCCATGATCTTCATTTTCTGAATGTTGAGCTTTAAGCCAACCTTTTCACTCTCCTCTTTTACTTTCATCAAGAGGCTTTTGAGTTCCTCTTCAGTTTCTGCCATAAGGGTGGTGTCATCTACATATCTGAGGTTATTGATATTTTTCCCAGCAATCTTGATTCCAGCTTGTGCTTCTTCCAGTCCAGCATTTCACATGATGTACTCTGTGTATAAGTTAAATAAGCAGTGTGACAGACTTGACGTACTCCTTTTCCTATTTGGAACCAGTCTGTTGTTCCATATCCAGTTCTAACTGTTGCTTCCTGACCTGCATATAGGTTTCTGAAGAGGTAGGTCAGGTGGTCTGGTATTCCCATCTCTCTCAGAATTGTCCAGTTTATTGTGATCCACAGAGTTAAAGGCTTTGGCATAGTCAATCAAGCAGAAATAGATGTTTTTCTGGAACTCTCTTGCTTTTTCCATGATCCAGCGGATGTTGGCAATTTGATCTCTGGTTCCTCTGCCTTTTCGAAAAGCAGCTTGAACATCAGGGAGTTCATGGTTCACGTATTGCTAAAGCCTGGCTTGGAGAATTTTGAGCATTACTTTACTAGCATGTAAGATGAGTGCAATTGTGTGGTAGTTTGAGCATTCTTTGGCATTGCCTTTCTTTGGGATCAGAATGAAAACTGGAGTGTTAATTTAAAATATTTTTTATTTTAAGTTTTTCACATTGTAAAATTTATTATATATAACCCACATAAATTGAAGCTTTTGGGGGTGTTCAATTATTTTAAAAGTGTCAAAGGAGCCGTGAAAATAGAGATAGAAAACTGTTGCTATAGATCAATATGAATAATTGACACTTTAATAATAGTTATTCTTCCAATTCATAAGTATAGTGTATCTCTACATTATGTTTTATAAATTTCAGATAGGCATTTTAAAATATCTTTTGTTATATGCTTTCCTAAGTGTTGGATGCTTTTGACTCTGTGAATGGAATAAACCATTCATGGTTTTCTCACTGAGGAATAATACCACCTGTGTCATAATTGTATAGAAAGAATTTAAATATAAAACTCCAAGATCATTGCCTGGGGCATTAGTCCATAGATGGTGGTGGTTACCATGATAACAACCAAACCTGTTAATCAGGTGTCCGGGAATTTGTGATTTGAAACTTTGGCTGAGGTCTAGGGCATTTGCCTTCAGAAAACTATGAAATGAGCAAGGTTTCCCTGTGGCATCTCTAACCAGTTTTTTCTTTCTTCTCTATTAGCATCATGTCTACTCTCTCATGGATGCAGTGGCATCCTGCTTTCTGGTCACCTTCCTGAAATGGAAAGGGTGAGAGTCTGTTGATGACATGACCTTGCTGATGGATACAAATCCATCGGTGTAGATCAATGGCTAGTTGCCTGCTTTTGTCCTGACTATGAGTAGGAATGCTTTCTTCATTTAAAATTGATGAAATCAATAATGTTTTATCACACATAATGTGAAAATTAGATGCTTTTGAACTGTGATGTTGGAGAAGACACTTGAGAGTCCCCTGGACTGCAAGGAGATCCAACCAGTCCATCCTAAAGGAGATCAGTCCTGAGTGTTCATTGGAAGGACTCATGTTGGAGCTGGAACTCCAATACTTTGGCCACCTGATGCAAAGAGCTGACTCATTGGAAAAGACCCTGATGCTGGGAGGGATTAGGGGCAGGAGGAGAAGGGATGAGATGGCTGGATGGCATCACTGACTCGATGGACGTGAGTTTGAGTGAACTTCGGAAGATGGTGATGGACAGGGAGGCCTGGTGTGCTGCAGTCCACGGGGTTGCAAAGAATCGAACATGACTGAGGGACTGAACTGAAGACTGAATGAAAATTTATGAAAGTCAAGTGTCACGAGTTTTGCCAGAAGTAAAGTGTTCTGGAGTTCAGCCATGCTCCCTTGTTTATAGATGGTCTGTAGCTGCTTTCTCGTGGCAACCGCAAAGTCGAGGAGCTGTGACAGAGGCTGGGGGGAACTTCCCGTAACTTAGCACCGCCTCTCTGTGCCTTGTGAATCAGTGATGCACGTCTCACTCGGCAGTGTTGACTGCCGTGTGTATTGCTTTGCAGGGACACTGTATTCATTTATCAGTGCATATCCTTGATGTCCAAACAAGGAGAGAGGAGAAATGTGGGCTGTGAGTGGTGTGATTTAAAGGGAAGGTGTACATGTGAGGGTTACTTTGTTACTGATGAGATAGCAAAGCACCTATTACATGATGACAGGGTAACTGCCCTGAAAGAATACACATCTCCATCAGCAGATTAAGCTCTCATTACAATATACCCAATTCACAGGAATGCGACAGTAGAAAATGGAAAAACTTAAAACCGAGGATCTCATTACAGCAGTGTTTCTTCCCAAAAATAAAAACTGAAAGTGAGGTGTAGCCAGTAAATGCTTCCAAGTGGCTTGTTTCTTAGCCAAGCCAGAAAAGCCGTTTGATGGTGGGTTAATGAAACCATGTTTGATTGCAGCAGCTGAAGAAATGTCCTCAGCGCGAACAAAATTGCTTAAACTATTAGCCTTGAGGAGGGAACAGTTGCTCAAGGGGTTGAGGACTTTGGGCTCAATGTCAATAGTTAATTAACACAGCAGATGGCTTTGGATGGTTTTCCTGGGCTCTCGGATGAGTTTACAAGTAGTACCAGTCCAATTCACTTGCTGTTTTCTCGAGGGATCAATGTAGAGTTTGAAGTGGAAGAAAACTTAGTCTCTTTGAATAGTCTCTATAGAACAGTAGATTGTCAAAAGCAAAACAAGCTAGGAGAACTTGAACTCAGTACAGTCTGAAGTGGAATCTAAGATGGTGTAGGACTGATGGTGATACATGTAAAGTAGAAAAAGGCTTGGTTGGATAGATCTATAAAGCTTGTGGAAATGTAAGGTATTTAGAGCCTTTGGCCACTGTCATCCCCAGGACTTTGCAGATGTTTGAATTTGTCTGTGCTGCTGAACAAGCAATGCCCAGGAACTTCATTTGTTCCTCAGGTTAATGTTGACCAGCTTTTTGAATTTTTATCAAAAACGAAAGCTGAATGTCCTCATTTGCCTGACCACACAAACAGTTTGGTGGCCTAAAAGTGTGGCAAAAGTTTGTGTGTTCTTTGCAGAAAACTAGGTTCAGGACTGAAATGAAAATTCTTAAAATGAAGAATTTTAAGCCATCATCATTGAATAGCGAATGGCTTTTTATATAAATTTTCACAGCAGACTTGAGAAATAACACTTAAAGGTGAAACTTAATACTGCAGTAGTCATTTAGTCAAACAGTATTGATTGTCATCTCACTAGTAATGCCAAGCTGCTTTAGTGCTTCCTATGCTGTCAAAAATCAAGGATCTGTTTCTAAACAAAGTTGTGGCAAATACATTTTCTTAAACTCATATCAGTACTGCATCTCAGACCTCAATGCAAATACAAAGGAGATTTCCAGATAACAAAATACATTTAACTGTGCAGATGAAGAGCTTCCTCCTAATTTCAATTGGAAGGAAAGAATCTGTGATTGAATGACATGCCAAAAGGAAAATATCAAGAGAAACATGTAGTAGTATTTATTAAATGCTATCCCAATGATGATGAATACATTTAACTAAAACATTGTGCTCATGGATATAAGTATTTGGTATTGTCTATATGTGTGAAAGACATTTTAAAGGTGAAATATATAAAATTGCATTACAGATCAGCACTGACAGATTAACATTTACACTTGATTTTGACAAGGGGCACTGACTTTGAACTCCAATTAAGCAAATTGTTCTCCCCAAGTATCATTCTTCGCATTAGGAGATTTCCATTATAAACAATTACACTATATTTTTTCAAGTTTTGTTTGTGGCAAATTTTCTTTTGCTGTTTAAGTATAATATCCTTTATTATATCCTTTATCCTTCTTGGTCCAGAAGCCACAAATATTTACTTCATGACCTTTATTTGAAAATGTTTGCTAACCTCCGATTTATATTCGTGTTCACTATTCTAACTATCTATATTCAGGGAATGAATGCTCTTGTGTTTGGTTCAAGATCTGTTTCAGAAACCAGTGTGAAGGAAATTTCGTTGGAGGCTGAGGTGGCTTTGCTCTAGAAGTTACTCTCACCCAAGTTTTACTTTTGTTTTTGAACTGTGTTGAGGGCACAGCACTGAACAAGATGGTTGAGGATGGACCCGTCTCCCTGTGCCTGTTACGTGTTCCTGCTGCGCTGAGATGCTGGCCCCAGTCCTGGGTGGTTTCCTACGAGTCTGGCTGAGGAAGGGGAGGATGCTGTGGGCCCTGTGCACGCTGCCCTCCTTCCACTCCACTGAGTGCTCTTCTTCCTCCTGTTCATGGACTCCCATCATAGTCCCTCAGGTACAACCTCCATGGGTCAGCAGCCATTCCTTCCGGATAATCTGTTTTGGTCTGGAGGATGACATTACCTTCTAGAAAGTCAGAGCTGCTTATCCCAGAGTTAGGCTTCCTTACGAATAAGAGGGATGAGTAAGCAGGTAGCCGTGACCCTGCTACCCTAGAAACCCACAGTGAAGGGCACACGTACAGACATGCAACAGCCTGGAAATCCTGGATTGGAATTATTCTCAAGCACCGATGTCTGCTTATGAACAAGTCTTCTCACAGAAGTTAGAGAAGGAATACAGTGCAGTTTCAGTGTTCACCTCTTAATTCTCTCTTTCTTGTTTGCAAATTTTCATTGCTGTGACGTTTTTGTGCCGTCTGGATTTCTTTGGGTTACTGGTGGGGAGTGAGCGAGCATGGTGCTTCAGAATGTCAGATACTACCCTTCAAAGTGCTGGAAACAGCTCCCAGCCCCAAGGAAGATCTTGGGGAACTTAGTGTATTGATTGTGTTGAAAGGTGAGCCTAGCTCTTTGGGAAAATGACTCATCGATGTGACTTCACCCCTGCCCTCTTTTGGAACTTCTTACAGTGAAAGGGTAACCCAGTTCTGACAAAGATTTGCAGCCAGGGCCAGACCTGCCTTTGACTCAGTGACGTGTCACATTCTCTCTGCCGGAAACTTGCATTCTTGACTCCAGTCATCATGATCCTGGCAGGAACACTTTTGGAGAGGTGTCGGTATTTGGTAGATTTATTTATTTATTTTCCCAGCTGTCCACAAAAAAACAAACTCAGATATTTTTTTCTCTCCTCTCTGAAAAGTTTTTTTGGCATAGCTTGTCATTTCTCTGTCTGGCGTGGGTTATCGCCCTGCCAAGGATGGTTTGCTTAGGGCCATGGCAAGGTGACTGTGGCCCTAAGTGAAGGGTAAAATAAACTAGGGTGGCGTGCCTTTCTGGGAAGATGGAACCTCTTAACGGTGTTAGACGGCGAGTGACTGGCCATGGCTAGTGGCCACAGGCGTTTGCTTTAAGTGTGGCTGGGATTTTCTTAAAGAGGCCCTTTAATTGCCTGCCTGGTTCCTCACCTAAGTGGATACCTCTTCACCATTGAGTGGTTTTATGCCAAGAGAATGCCTAGACTTGCTCGCCTGTGTTAGGAACTTCCCAGTGCCTGAGGACCACACCTAATTTACAAGAAACAGAACGTCTATTCCAGTCTACAGTTTATTCGTACAGCTCATGGAAGAAACATGTTCTGACAGGCTCCTTCCTTACTAATTTACAGATTTTTTGCAAGCGGATCCTTGAAGGCAGAGTTGTGTCTGTTAGAGCAGACTCTGGCAGGGAAGGCAATATGGTATGGGGGAGTTACACCTGTGTAGTGGTTGGGGAACCAGACTGATCTCTGGGTTGGCCAGTAGCTGTAAGATCTTTATCTCGTTATTAGATTATTATAATTATCTGATTATTATCTGACAGTTCATTATCTGATTATTAGATTGAATGAAAGATGCTATAAAGCAATGGGTCATATTCTTGCTATGCACGGAAACACTTGTGGACTCTTATTTAAATACATGTGATTGGACTATACATCAGTGGTAGGTTCAGCAGGTCTGGGTGGAGCCTGAGGAGTGGATTGTTTGCCAAAGTTCCTTATGGCAAGAACTGAGGGCCTCTGCCTAGAGTCCTACCTGCCTGTTATGAATTAATTTCAGAACTAGCTACAATAGCAAAGACTGAGTAGTTAACATACCTTATTTTAGGTTTCCTTAACTTATCTTAAGTAGGACCTTGTGTTCAGGTTTTAAAAATACTGAAAAAGGAGAAATTTAAAAAAAAATCTTTTTTCCTTAATAGAAACATCTGAATTGGGGTCTGGACTCTGGCAGGTGGAGCATAGTGCTGAATGAAATGGAAAGACTGAGGCCAGAGGACAGGATAGGACTGCTCAGGGATAATAGCAGGAGAGGTGGCATAGGGGTGCCTGAGCTCTGGGTTGAGATTTCTTGTCTCTCTTTTAAAGATTGAAGCCTTTTTTTTTTTTTTTTGGATGACATAGCGTGTGGGATCTTAGTTCCCTGAGCAGGGATAGAACCCATTGGAAGCACAGAGTATTCACCACTGGACCACCAGGGAAGTCTTGAAGGTAGTTCTTATATTTTTGATCCTTTTGATTCTCAAACAAAACTCCCTGGTGTTGAGTTGAACACCTAGAGGAATGTTCCTAGGCTATCTAATAAAATTCAGATACACCATTACATCCTATTGTGGGCTGAGGTCTGTGCTAGGTTCCTGAGATTCTTAGATGAGAGACTCAAAAGAGGAAGACAGGCATATGGAAAAAGTAACTATAGGCTACAACCTGCTAAGCACAGTGATAGATGAGTAGGGAAATAACTTACTCTTGGGAGTGGGAGGTTATCAGGGAAGGCTTTAGACAAATAAAGCCTGAGTAGTTTTTTTAATTTTAATTTTAATTGGAGCATAGTTGCTTTACTCTATTGTGTTAGTTTCTACTGTTTAGGAAAGTGGATCAACTTTACATACATGTGTATCCCCTCTTTGCTAGATTTCCTTCCCTTTTAAGTCACCTTTTAAGTCCCTTTTAAGTCACAGAGCCTTGAGTAGAGTTTCCTGTACTGTACTATAAGTTCTTACTATTTTATACATAGTATCAATAGTGTGTGTATGTCAGTCCTAATTTCCTGATTCATCCCATCCTCCTCTTTCTCTGTTCTGTGTCTCTGTTTCTGCTTTGTAAATAAGATCATCTATGCAGTTTTTTTTTTTTTAGATTCCACATTTACATTGATACACAGTATCTGTTCTCTTCCTAACTCACTTCTCTCTGATAGTCTCTAGGTCCATCTACATCTCCACAAATGACCCAACTTTGTTCCTCATCATAAAGCCTGAGTAGTTTTGAAGGCAGGATAGGAGTTCATTCAGGAGCCTGGGCCAGGTGTGTGAGGTGAGAGGAAGGCAGGGTGCAGAGATGTACAAGACCCAAAGTGTGACAGACAGAGCTGAGAGGACGACAGATGCTCTTGACAGGTGAGTGTGAAGTTGGTGGGATGTTAGAAGACCAGGCGGCTGATCATCACAGGCTTTGGGTTCCAGACTTTGAGATGGGGTTTCATATCCCAGACCTTTGAAATATTGGTAGCAGGAGAGGGATGTACTCAGAGCTACTGTTTAGAGAGGTTGCAGTGACTAATTAGAATATAAATGTGAGAAGTCAGGGTGTGGTTGCAAGAGAGATGCCTGGGAAAGAGGTATTGTGGTCCTGAACTAAGGTGGTAATTGGCTTGGTAATCGGATGTACAAAGTAAGGGGGAGGACAAGTTCTGGCTGATTATTAGGTTTCTGGCTAGGTGCCAAGAGAAAGGCTTGGACATCATTTGACATGTGGATTACAAGCGATAGAAAGCAGGTGAGTAGAGGAGGTATCCATTGGGGAGATCAAAGAGATGTGTGGACCTTCAGGCAAAAATACCTAGTAGGTGTTTGACTAAAGAGAGAGGCATTTGGAGAAAGAGTCAGTGCTCAAAATACAGATTCAGGGGTGATAAATTCACATTGGTCACCCCTGAATCTGTATTTTGAGCACTGACTCTTTCTCCAAATGCCTCTCTCGTTACTCAAAATACAGATTCAGGGGTGACCAATGTGAATTTAGGGCTTCCCTGGTGGCTCAGAGGTTAAAGCGTCTGCCTGCAATGTGGGAGACCTGGGTTCGATCCCTGAGTCGGGAAGATCCCCTGGAGAAGGAAATGGCAACCCACTCCAGTATTCTTGCCTGGAGAATCCCATGGATGGAAGAGGCTTGTGGGCTATCGTCCACGGGGTCGCGGAGTCGGACACGATTGAGCGACTTCACTTTCACTTTCACTTGTAATATGAATTTAACAACCACAGAAAAGAATAAAATTGCCGTACTTTTAGAGAGTAGGGAAGGAAGAAATGCCTAAGTCTGTGGTAGTTTTCTAGTGCTCAATTCCGTCGCTCAGCTGTGTCTGTTTGTGACCCCATGGACTGCAGGACACCAGGCCTTCCTGTCCATCACCATCTCCCAGAATTCACTCAGACTCACGTCCATCGAGTCAGTGATGCCATCCAGCCATCTCATCCTCTGTCGTCCCCTTCTCTTCCTGCCCCCAATCCCTCACAGCATCAAAGTCTTTTCCAATGAGTCAGTTCTTCACATCAGGTGGCCAAAGTATTGGAGTTTCAGCTTCAGTCCTTCCAATAAATATTCAGGACTGATTTCCTTTAGGATGGGCTGGTTGGATCTCCTTGCTGTCCAAGAGACTCTCAAGAGTCTTCTCCAACACTGCAGTTTAAAAGCATCAATTGTTCAGTGTTCAGCTTTCTTTATAGTCCAACTCTTACATCCATACATGACTACTGGAAAAACCATAGCTTTGACTACGTGGACATTTGTTGGTAAAGTAATGCCTCTGCTTTTTAATGTGCTGTCTAGGTTGGTCATAACTTTTCTTCCAAGGAGTAAGCGTCTTTTAATTTCATGGCTGCAGTCACCATCTGCAGTGATTTTGGAGCCCCTCAAAAGAAAGTCTGTCAATGATTTCATTGTTTTCCCATCTATTTCCCATGAAGTGATAGGACCAGATGCCATTATCTTAGTTTTCTGAATGTTGAGTTTTAAGACAGCTTTTTTACTCTCCTCTTTCACTTTCATCAAGAGGCTCTTTAGTTCTTCTTCGTTTTCTGCCATAAGGGTGGTGTCATCTGCATATCTGAGGTTACTGATATTTCTCTCAGCAGTTTCTCATGATGTACTCTGCATAGAGGTTAAATAAGCAGGGTGACAACATACAGCATTGCTGTACTCCTTTCCCAATTTGGAAGCAATCAGTTCCATGTCCAGTTCTAACTGTTGCTTCTTGACCTGCATACAGATTTCTCAGGAGGTAGGTCAGGTGGTCTGGTATTCCCATCTGTTGAAGAATTTTCCAGAGCTTATTGTGATCCAAAGAGTCAAACACTTTGGCATAGTCAGTAAAGCAGAAGTAGATGTTTTTCTGAAACTCTCTTGATTTTTTGATGATCCAACAGATGTTGGTAATTTGAACTCTGGTTCTTGTGCCTTTTCTAAATCCAGCTTAAACATAGGGAAGTTCACAGTTCACATACTGTTGAAGCTTGGCTTGGATAATTTTGGGCATTACTTTACTAGCATGTGAGATGAGTGCAATTGTGCAGTAATTTGAGCAATCTTTGGCATTGTCTTGCTTTAGGATTGGAATGAAAACAGACCTTTTCCAGTCCTGTGGCCATTGTTGAGTTTTCCAAATTTGCTGGCATATTGAGTACAACACTTTCACAGCATCATCTTTTAGGATTTGAAATAGCTCAACTGGAATTCCATTACCTCCACTAGCTTTGTTCGTAGTGATGCTTCCTACGGCCAACTTGAATTCACATTCCAGGATGTCTGGCTCTAGGTGAGTGATCACACCATTGTGATGATCTGGGTCATGACGATCTTTTTTGTATAGTTCTGTGTATTCTTGCTACCTTTCCTTAATACCTTCTGCTTCTGTTAGGTCCATACCATTTCTGTTCTTTATTGAGCCCATCTTTGCATGTAAATTTCCCTTGGTATCTCTAATTTTCTTGAAGAGATCTCTAGTCTTTCCCATTCTATTGTTTCCCTCTATTTCTTTGCACTGATCACTGGGCAAGGCTTTCTTATCTCTCCTGGCTGTTCTTTGGAACTCTGCATTCAAACTGGTATATCTTTCCTTTTCTCCTTTGCCTTTCACTTCTCTTCTTTTCTCAGCTATTTGTAAGGGCTCCTCAGACAGCCATTTTGCCTCTTTGCATTTCTTTTTCTTGGGCATGGTCTTGATCACTGCCTCCTGTACAGTAACACAAACTTCTGTCCATAATTCTTCAGGCACTCTATCAGATCTAATCCCTTGAATCTATTTCTCACTTTCTGTAATTGTAAGGGATTTGATTCAGGTCATATCTGAATGGTCTAGTGGTTTTCCCTGCTTTCTTCAATTTAAGCCTGAATTTGGCAATAACGAGTTCATGATCTGAGTCAGTCAGCTCCCAGTCTTGTTTTTGCTGACTGTATAGAGCTTCTCCATCTTTGGCTGCAAAGAATATAGTGAATCTGGTTTTGATATTGACCATCTGGTGATGTCCATTTTTAGAGTCTTCTGTTGTGTTGTTTTAAGAGGGTGTTTGCTATGACCAGTGCGTTCCCTTGGCAAAACTGTGTTAGCCTTTGCCCTGCCTCATTCTGTACTCCAAGTCCAACTTTGCCTGTTACTCCAGGTATCTCTTGACTTCCTACTTTTGCATTCCATTCCCCTATAATGGAAAGGACATCTTTTTTGGGTGTTAGTTCTATAAGGTCTTGTAGGTCTTCATAGAACTGTTCAACTCCAGCTTCATCAGTGCATAGACCTGGATTACTGTGATATTGAATGGTTTGCCTTAGAAACAAACAGATCATTTTGTTGTTTTTGAGACTGCATCCAAGTACTGCATTTCGGACTCTTTTGTTGACTATGATGGCTACTCCATTTCTTCTAAGGGATTCTTGCCCATAATAGTAGATATAATGGTCATCTGAGTTAAATTCACCCATTCCGGTCTTCATGGGGTTCTCAAGGCAAGAATATTGAAGTGGCTTGCCATTCCCTTCTCCAGTGGACCATATTTTGTCAGAACTTTCTACCATGATCCATCCGTCTTGGGTGGCCCTACATGGCATGGCTTATAGTATAATTGAGTTAGACAAGGCTGTGGTCCATGTGATTAGATTGGTTAGTTTTCTGTGATTGTGGTTTTCATTCTGTCTGCCCTCTGATGGAGAAGGATAAGAGGCTTATGGAAGCTTCCTAATGGGAGAGACTGACTGAGGGGGAAACTGGGTCTTGATCTGATGGGCAGAGCCATGTTCAGTTCAGTTTAGTCGCTCAGTTGTGTCCGACTCTGTGAATCGCAGCACGCCGGGCCTCCCTATTCATCACCATCTCTTGGAGTTCACTCAGACTGACGTCCATTGAGTCCATGATGCCATCCAGCCATCTTATCCTCGGTCATCCCCTTCTCCTCCTGCCCCCAATCCCTCTCAGCATCAGAGTCTTTTCCAGTGAGTCAACTCTTCATATGAGGTGGCCAAAGTACTGGAGTTTCAGCTTTAGCATCATTCCTTCCAAAGAAATCCCAGGGTTGATCTCCTTCAGAATGGACTGGTTGGATCTCCTTGCAGTCCAAGGGACTCTCAAGAGTCTTCTCCAACACTATAGTTCAAAAGTGTCAGTTCTTCGGCACTCAGCCTTCTTCACAGTCCAACTCTCATATCCATACATGACCACAGGAAAAACCATAGCCTTGACTAGACGGACCTTAGTCAGCAAAGTAATGTTTCTGCTTTTGAATACACTATCTAGGTTGGTCATAACTTTTCTTCCAAGGGGTAAGCATCTTCTAATTTCATGGCTGCAGTCACCATCTGCAGTGATTTTGGAGCCCCCAAAATAAAGTCTGACACTGTTTCCACTGTTTCCCCATCTATTTCCCATGAAGTGATGGGACCAGGTGCCATGATCAGTAAATCTTTAATTCAACTTTCTATCAATGGGTGGGGCTGTGTTCCCTCCCAGTTCTTTGACTTGAGGCCAAACTGTGGTGGAGCTAATGAGGATAATGGTGAGCTTCTTCAAAAGGTTCCATGCACACACTGCTACACTCAGTGCCCCAACCCTGCAGCAGACTACAGCCAACCCACATCTCCACTGGAGACTTCTGAACACTCGTGGGCAGAACTGGGTCAGTCTTTTGTGGGGTTACTGCCCCTTTCTCCTGGGTCCTGGTGCATACAAGGTTCTGTTTGTGTCCTCCAAGAGTCTGTTTTCCCAGTCCTGTGTAAGTTCTGGCAGCTCTCTGGTGGGGTTAATGGTGACCTCCTCCAAGAGGGCTTATGCCATACCCAGGTCTGCGGCACCCAGAGCCTCTGTCCCTGCAGCAGTGCACTGCTGACCCATATCTCCTTAGGAGACACTCATACAGTTCTGTCTCAGTCTCTGTGGGGTCCCTGGGTCCTGGTGCACACAAGGTTTGTTTGAGCCCTCTGAGGATCTGTGGCAGGTATGGGGTTTGATTCTAAATGTGATTTCACCCCTCCTACCATCTTGCTGGGGCTTCTCCTTTGCCCTTGGATGTGGGGTATCTTTAGGTCGCTGTTTTGTTTCCTGCCCGAATGAGGAGGCGAACGTTGGGGCTTCCCTGATAGCTCAGTTGGTAAAGACTGCCTGCAATGCGGGAGATTGTGGTTCGATTCCTGGGTCAAGAAGATCTGCTGGAGAAGGGACAGGCTACCCACTCCAGTATTCTTGGGCTTCCCTTTTGGCTAAGCTGGTCAAGAATCCACCTGCCATGTGAGAGACTTGGGTTCAATCCCTGGGTTGGGAAGATCCCCTGGAGAAGGGAACGGCTACCCACTCCAGTATTCTGGCCTGGAGAATTCCATGGACTGTTTAATCCATGGAGTCACAAAGAGTTGGATACAGTTTTCACTTTCTATTGCTAGATAACAAAATTGTCCCAGATGTTCAGTTCAGTCACTCAGTCGTGTCCGACTCTGCAACCCCATGGACTGCAGCAAGCCAGGCCCGCATGTCCCAGATGATGCAGTCATTATTTAGTGACTTAAAACAATGAACATATTATCTCCCTTTTTGTAGGTCAAGTTTCCAGGTGCAGCCTAACTGGGAACCTCTGTTTCAATCCCTTGTAAGGTGATAGTCAAGTTGTTGGTTGAAACCATGGTCTCATTTGAAGGATCGACTGGGGAAGGACCAACTTTCAAGGTCACTCGTGGTTTTAGATAGGTCTGGGTTCCCGGCTGACTGTTGGCTTCAGGTCTTCCTAGTTCATCACCTGAGCCTCTCACAACAGCATCTTCCCAATTTGGTTGCTAGCTGGCTTCCCTCAGAGTGAGTAAGATAAGAGGCCTAGTCAGTATCAAAAGTGACATCTATCACTTTTGCTGTATGGGCTAGAAATGAGTCACTTAGTCTTCCCCCCTCCTAAGGGGAAAAAGCCTGAATACAGGAGGTGGGGGTCTTTGGGAGCCCCTTGGAGACTGACTAGCATAGCGTCTAAGAGATGGGCTGACTGGTGGGTTTTAGAGCAGAAGCAGTAACTGAAGGCAAGAGAAGCAGCAGAAGAGTGTGGTCCCACAAGCTAATGGAAAAGAGGGAAGAATTCAGACATAGACTAGGTTATGATGTAACATAACTCATCTGAGGTGCTTAAAAATAAGATTTGTTTCTGGTTCATGCGAGTATTCATCATAGGTTACTTTGGGCTCTGTGTCACATAATCATCCCTGGACCACGTCCATGAAGGTAATTTAGGGACCTAAGTTGACAGTTTGGGAAACCTTCACTATCTGAAGCATTGCTGGTTGCCATGGCAGAGGGGACACGTTAGGGAGATCCAGGCATTAACTCTCAGAATTTCAGCCCACGTTCTTTCCTTTCACATTTCATTGACATAAATGATGTCACAGGACCGGCCTCCCCTCAAAGAGACTGAGGAAATGTACTCTTACTGTGTCTGAGAGTGGCGATTCAGAGATTAGTGATTGGCACTGGGCTGAGCCCCCGGGGAGTAGTCAGGAGTGCCGCCCTACTCAGAGGGGCAGTGTGCCGACTAAACACGGTGTTGCAGTTGGCAGTGATGTGGTCCTTGCTGTGTCAGCCAGGGCAGTGGTTGTGAACAGATGGGGTATCCCCCAATCGCAGTGGGTTAAGGAGAGAGTGGCAGACGGGAACATGCAGGGAGGCAGGAGGAAGAAGCTGGAGAGAGAGCTTCACCAGGCAGAAAAGCAGCTCTGATCGCTAGTCTTTCCTCCTCCTCCTTGATTTAATCATTGGCTGGTGTTACGGTGGTTTCTTTCTGGGTATCAGACACATCTCAGCAGGTAATTCCTTAACCGTGAAGCACTGCTGTGCACTTAGCCTTCGATAATCTCAGAAATAACCAGTGGGAGTTGATCAACTTTGTGTTCCTTTGCAGTATTGCATTCAAACAAGAAATCACCCATTTTTCTAAATGTTCCTGTTGTGCCAAAGTCAAGGTATTAGAACTGCCAAGCTTTTTGAGGAAATGAACTTTTCATTTGTTTTTCTTTATGTTGCCTTTTTTATTAAGGACTTTTTGGAAGTTTAGAAATAATTAGATCTTATTCATTTTCCAAATTTGCTCCAAAACATCAGTTGTCCATTTCTGCTGAGTTCAGTACTGAAGCCAGGATGTGTGGAAGTACTGGGTAAGTTGTAAAGTGACAAGTTGTTGCCTCTGCTTCCATGATTTCTTGGTGCTCAGAAAGTAATGGAGTGCACATTTTGTTCCTGTAGTGAGCTAATGGTCTGAAGTCAAGAGGCAGATGATCTGAAACTGGTGATGGGGCATCAGTTGTACTTCACAGAACATCACGAAGTAGATTTAATATGCAATGTGTTGTCCTGAACCAAACATTTAAATAAGTTGGCACTTCATTAACAGAAGAATTGAACAAGAATAGTTGTGGCTTACAAATCAAGTCTGAGTTTTGTTTCTGGCTACCAGTTTCTTCTCATTAATCTCCCATTTCTTTTGAGGCAGTAGAATTTCAAGTAAGTAACAGATAAGGGCTGGGGGGAGCTGACTTCTGAAATAGAAGTAAATATGAGGTATATATTTTGATTGCTTACTCATTTGCCTTGCAGTTTTTCAACTTTAAAATTTGAAATGCAGTAAAAGTTATACTAATTATGTGAGATTATCTTGAGATAACTACAAAAAACATTTGGTCCCATCAAAAAGTTGACATTATTCAGCTGTGAATGTCATATTGGAATGACGTTTATGAAAAATTCCTTCCCACCTTCTTGGCAAGATGCAAGCATGATAGACTGTAAAACTGCACCATTAAAATGGCCTGATGCGTGCTTGAACCCACATCTGACTTTGAAGTTAACCAGCTGCCTGTTACCAATTGACTGATTTTACTAGGTGTTGTGTTTTATTCAAAGGCGGTTATTAAACTTAATACTCTAAGCAAGTGATATAATCCATACTTTTTAGCATAGGATGGTATTCTGATAAAAGTCATTTCCAGGTGCTTTAAAGTGATTTGCTTTAGGAAGCAAATCCTTCTGAAGGTCATTTTTTTTTTTTCTAATATACACGTGCTTTTTTGCTAGACACTGGGCCTTTTTACTGCCCCCTCCCCCAATTTATTATATAAGTTAAGTGATTAAATTATTAGTGTAATTAGGCAATCAGAGCCTCTGATTTCTTGGTAATGTATTAAAGCTCTTTTGAGTTGTTGAAATGATTACCAAGCAGTACCGAGGGCTTGATGGAGGTTGTATATTGTTTAACTGTGAGTAGTTGGGAGAGATTTGTGTCTCTGCTCTTCCAGTGGAGATAAACTGATAGCAGTAGGGAGGTGTATTGCTACCTCTTACATAGGGAGGGCAAGCTGTCAGTCTTAAAATTGGGCAGAGTCAGCCATCACTAATTTCAGAAGATCATGTGGCTCAAGTCCCCCCAATTCAGCTTCTCAAACCAATGGCCAGGTCACAGTTCTTACCACTTTGGAGTGGTTTCGCATGCTTTGCTTATATTCCAAAGAATTATGAAGGATGATTAAAAGTTTCTCCCATTTGCTTATCTGCTTTTAGGAAAGCATTATTATTGCTGAATTTTACTCTCAGAGGTGATGCTTAAAAACTCTTGTTGAAACTGTAATATAGGTAATATCAATAAATTGTGTCCTCTTTTCAAACCTAACTTTTGGTAGATGTGGGCAGTGAGGTGTGGTGGTGGGGCAGTTAGGGACCAGTTCACTCATAGAGAACCCAGCTGGAGGTGAAGCTGATGAATTCATTGTTGGATGTTTTGCATTTCAACTTGCCTGCAAGAGGATGTTCAAATGATGGAGATGCCTAGTATGCAGTTGCTGATACAGGGAGCTGGGAAGGTCCTGTTTAGATGTACGCATCTTGGAGACATTTATGTGTAACCAGATACTTGAGATGATTCAGTCTGCTCATTCATCATGAAATGCAATAACCCTTATTGTAACACCATGATCTTGGAATTGGTCACTTAACTGATGTTAAGTGGTGGGAACACACCCAACATTTTCTCTCAAGGAAGTTAAAAGGCTGCATTTTAAACCTCACATGTATTCTGCAGGGCAGGGTTAGCAGAATTTTAGTGAAGCTGACATTCAGTTGGCACAGGTCTACCGACCTTTTGAAGCAGTTAGGTCACACTCACTTTGAATATGTGTATCTTTACTGCGAGGTAAATAATTGTGGGAATATGTTTGGAGAAAAATTGGCAGAACAGTGAATCTTTAGATAATTATTTTTAATTCAAAGGAAAGCAAAATGTTTATACTGTAATCAGATTTTATAGTCACAACTTAACTGAAGGTGTGTTTGAGCTAATTTTAATGAATATCTTGAATACCTACATATATATATCATCCTGTGATGCAGGAGACCTGGGTTCAATCCCTAGGTCAAAAAGATCCCTTGGAAATAAATGGCAACCCACTCCAGTATTCTTGCCTGGGAAATTCCATGGACTGAAGAGCCTGGTGGACTGCAGTCCATGGGGTCGCAAAGAGTTGGATGCAACTGAGAACTTAACAACAACACACACTCATGTATGTAAAATTATTTGGCTTCATTGAGTCTTAGTTACAGCATGTGGGATCTTCGTTGGATCAAGCAGACTCAGTAGCCCCATGGCTGTTAGATTTTAGTTCCCTGACTGGGTGTGGAACCCACATCCCCTGCATTGGAAGGCAGATTCTCATCCACTAGACCACTAGGGAAGTCCCTTGGATACTTTTAAAAGTAGAAATCTTTAAGTAGTTAATCATTAAGTTGGACTACGTATAGTCTGTATCCACTAGACCACCAGGGAACTCCCTTGAATACTTTGAAAAGTAAAAATCTTCAAGTAGTTAATCATTAAGTTGGACTACCTATAGTCTGTTGAGCAAGGTTATGTCTTTAACCTTCCTGTGGTGTTGAGATAAGATCATCACATTTTCATTTTACCTGTTAATTTTATCTTGTATATTCTAACTAATTGTTTTAGTTAATCGAGCACTTTGTATTGGGTGCAGGAGGTATAAAGAAATAAATGAGACTGTCTTGTCTTCAGGGATGGAATATTCTAGTGGAGGAAACTAAACCTTCATAGGACACAGGATAAAAATGATCATAGTGAAATGGGAGTCCAGATGTAGGGTGAAGGAAGCTTTCTAGATGTTTCCAGTTACTGCATTAAAACAGCAAAACCAGCTGGTGGAAACGTGGTAATGCACTTAATAGGACTGATTATATATCTTAATCTCAGCAAATCAGGGAATTTGGAGAAATAATATAGAACAAATATTAAGAAACAGTATGTTAATAGGGTGTATGAGATTAGTTATCCAGAAGTATTTCCATTTTTTCTAGGTGATAAAATCTGAACCTTTGGAGTAAAACTTGTGATAGATAAATGTACTATGTGGCATACTTCTATTACCGACTTAAAAAGGATCCATATCTTAAGGGAACCAGTTGCACTCTGTACTCCCAGTTGTATAGCTACTGCTACTGCTAAGTTGCTTCAGTCGTGTCCAACTCTGTGCGACCCCATAGACAGCAGCCCACCAGGCTCAGCCGTCCCTGGGATTCTCCAAGCAAGAGTACTGGAGTGGGGTGCCATTGCCTGTTAAAAGGCAACCAAGCTATCCTAGACCAATGGCGCCACCTAGGATCTGTTAGAGGGATTGCATCATCCTCAACTTCACCGTCACCTCTTTTCTTGATCTTTAGAAACCTTGTTTTGTAATTCTTAACTACATGCATAGCAACTAATTCCCTGATAGACTGCCTTTTAAAAAATGTTCTTCTTAATCCATATAGTACTGTTCTTTTTGACCTGATATCCTTCCTTTCTGTGTTGCAAATGTAGACCAGAAAAAACCCTAGTTATGACTAGAGATAATGAAAATAACATAAATGTTACTGCTCTGTTAAGGCAGACCACATCTTTTCTTGATCTTTAGAAACCTTGTTTTGTAATTCTTAACTACATGCATAGCAACTAATTCCCTGATAGACTGCCTTTTAAAAAATGTTCTTCTTAATCCATATAGTACTGTTCTTTTTGACCTGATATCCTTCCTTTCTGTGTTGCAAATGTAGACCAGAAAAAACCCTAGTTATGACTAGAGATAATGAAAATAACATAAATGTTACTGCTCTGTTAAGGCAGACCACATTTTGGACTACAAGCAATGTCCCCATTAGTTTAAGCCCTTGAAAAATTCCAGAAGTTCTATTTCAAATCTTCATGGCTTAATCTGTTTGTCCATCATCTACTTAAATCTAAGCTCTTTTTATATCTGGATTCAAAATAGACTCAAATTGAGAGGTCGGGCATGTTCGGGCATGTCGTGACGAAAAGCCCCAGAAAAGTGTCGTGAAAGGTCCTGGCGGTTGGCCACCGCCCAAACAGGAACCGGAAGCGGACCAAACTTCTGGGAACCAACCAACCCCATGGCCCGGCTCAATCAAGTGCCAATCACCACTACAGCCCGCACTTCCTACCTTATGTGGGAGGATCTGGCTTGAACGCGGGCCGAC
This sequence comes from Madoqua kirkii, assembly GCA_006408675.1. NCBI lineage: Eukaryota > Metazoa > Chordata > Mammalia > Artiodactyla > Bovidae > Madoqua > Madoqua kirkii. Next base: position 26,215 of record SJYC01071994.1, read on the forward strand.
CATAAAACCCCCTGCCCTCGCCTCCATTCCTCGCAGACTCCCTTTGTTCCCCTGCTCGCTCATCCCCGGGAGTTCTGCCCAAGAGTGACCGCCCAATAAAGGCTTTTGTCAATGGTCCCTAGAGGTGGCTTTTCTTCCCGAGGCGTTTTTTACACAAATGCATTTCTATTTTAAATATAAAATCATTTAAAAATTCTTCATTTACATCATATTAGATATTATATATAAAACGTATTTTCTATGGAAGTGTTCTGTTTCAAATAACTGATACAGAAATTAACCCTTGAAAGCAGTTTTATTTATCCATTTTTCTGTGTATTTCTGTCTCTGTGCATGTATGTCTCTGTGTATCTCTGTCTCTGTGTGTGTCTGTGGGAATGTGTCTGTCTCTGTGTGTATGTGTGTGTGTGTGTGTCAGGGGATGTGTCTCTCTCTGTGAGTGTGTCTCTCTGTATGTGTCTCTGTGTATGTCTTTCTCTGTCTCTCTGTGTACATCTGTCTGTTTCTGTGTGTTTCTCTCTGTTTCTATGTGTGTCTCTCTGTGTGTCTCTGTATGTATGTCTCTCTCTGTGGGTATGTCTCTCTGTTTCTGTGTGTGTGTCCTTGTCTCTGTGTGTGTGTGTCTGTCTCTCTGTGTGTGTCTTTGCCTCTCTCTGTGTGTCTGTGTGTGCACGTGTGTCTTCGTGTCTCTGTGTGTGTGTCTCTCCATATGTGTCTCTGTCTCTGTATGTGTGTCTCTCTCTGTGGGTGTGTCTGTTTCTGTGTGTGTCCTTGTCTCTGTGTGTGTGTGTGTGTGTCTCTCTCTCTGTGTGTGTCTTTGCCTCTCTCTGTGTCTCTGTGTGTGCATGTGTATTCGTGTCTCTGTGTGTGTCTCTCTCTGTATGTCTCTCCATATGTGTCTCTGTCTCTGTATGTGTGTGTCTCTCTGTGGGTGTATCTGTTTTTTTGTGTGTCCTTGTCTCTCTGTGTGTGTGTCTGACTGTGTGTGCCTGTCTCTGTGTGTGTGTCTTTGCCTCTCTCTGTGTCTCTGTGTGTGCGTGTGTCTTCGTGTCTCTCTCTCTGTGTCTCTCTGTGTATCTCTCCATATGTGTCTCTGTCTCTGTATGTGTGTGTCTCTCTGTGGGTGTATCTATTTTTGTGTGTGTCCTTGTCTCTGTGTGTGTGTGTCTGTCTCTCTGTGTGTGTCTTTGCCTTTCTCTGTGTGTGTCTGTGTGTCTCTCTCTGTCTCTCTGTGTGTCTGGACTCCACTTGAGAGGCAGCAAGCAGGAAGCCTGGGTGGCACAGGATCAGGGTTGTGCTTTGGGGCAGTGGCAAGTCTGGAAGCGGGCTTGAGTTGTGGTCCCCGCAGGCATGTGCACTGGCCATTTCCTGTGCCTTGGTGAATTTCCCTAACAGGGCACCACTGAGGTCTCACAGGCCTCACTCAAGGGTTCAGTTCCTGGAAATCTACAAGAAAAGTTGTATCAGCTCTTATCTGGATGTACCCTTAAGGCAGGGCTGTTCAGATTACAGAATGTCACTATTTGAATGGGAAACTTCAGAGGTCAAGAACCAATCAGTTACTGAAAAAGGAAGTTCCAGAAGGTCACTAAAATGAAATGTTCTTTTTCTATTGTGACCTCTTGATGCACTGTAAAATGGAGAAAGCTTAAATTCCTAGTGGTTTTTTGACCTGGAAGGACATTTGACACTCTAACAGAGGAAGTTCCTCTAAGAAGATCAGGGCCTTCCCTAAATTTGCTGACTTGAGGAGGCAGAGCCGAGTATTAATTAAATTTGTATTATAGGTGGAGGATTCTGAGGTCTAGAAATGCTTTCTCCTTTCATTCAAAGGGTGAGATGAGCTGTGGATCTTCAAGGCAGTCTTTGTGACTCCTCAGAAACAGCAGACAAAGAAGGCATTTATAGGATGTAATTTTAAAACTTCTTGGTGAAACTTGATGATCCCATTTTTGTGGCACATGCATGTATCAGATTTATGTGTGTGTGCCCAGATAGGTATTTACGCTTTAAAATTTGAGCCTGGTTCAATTACCAAGATCGTTCAGATAGGCATCTTCAGGGCAAGACAGGAGGCAGGAGGCTTTCAGAATGGGAAGGGAACTGGAGCAGGTGAGCCTGGGCGCTGGGAGGGTGCTGTGAGTGAGGGTGTCCCCTGGCTTCTGTGTGTCACCTCATTGTTTCCGTGCTGATTGGTGCAGGGTTGCTGGTAGATCCTGGGCAATAGTAAGAACCTGCACTTAGGGAACTCTCTTGGATCTTCTGTCAGCAAGCAGGTAACTCAAACTATTCCAAAGGATGTAATATAAAAAGTAAGGGTCACAACAGTCCCACTCCAAGGCATATACCCTGAGGAAGCCAAAACTGAAGAAGGCTCATGTAGCCCAGTGTTCACTGCAGCGCTGTTTACAATAGCTAGAACATGGAAGCAACCTAGATGTCCATTGATAGATGAGTGGATAAAGAAGCTGTGGGACATATACACAATAGAATCTTACTCAGCCATAAAAGGAACACATTTGAGTCAGTTCTAATAAGGTAGATGAACCTAAGGCCTGTTATACAGAGTGAAGTAAGATAGAAAGAGAAAGATAAATATTGTATACGGACGCATATATAAGATGGCACTGATGAATTTATTTGCAGGGCAGCAATGGAGAAACAGAGAGAGCAGACCTGTGGACACGAGGGGGAGGGGAGGACAGGGAGAGATGCATGGAGAGAGCAACATGGAAACTCGCAGCACCGTATGTGAAATACATAGCCGGTGGGGATCTGCTGTGTGACTCAGGGAACTCAAACAAGGGCTCTGTGACAGTCTAGAAGGGTGAGATGAGGGAGATGGGAAGGAGGGGACATGGGTATACCTATGGTTGATTCTTGTTGGTGTTTGAGAGAGAACCACAGCATTCTGTAAAGCAATTATTCTTCAATTAAAAAATAAAGTGGCAAAAGAAAAGTAAGGGTCATCTTCTCACTGCATCCCATTGTTTGAGTGAGTGAAGTTGCTCAGTCGTGTCCAACTCTTTGCGACCCCATGGACTGTAGCCCACCAGGCTCCTCCGTCCATGGGATTCTCCAGGCAAGAATGCTGGAGTGGGTTCCCATTTCCTTCTCCAGGAGATTGAACCCGACTCAGGAATTGAACCCTGGTCTCCCGCATTGTAGGCAGAGGCTTTACCGTCTGAGCCAGTTGTTGCCTATTTCCTCATCATTCCTGCTTTAAACAAAAATTCTTTGCACAGATAGGTAGGTGCTTTCCCCATTCAGATTTGGCCACCTGACACATTGTTATGCAAATGCAAACCCTGTCCTCAGGTGCTGCCTTCAGCAGATCAGTCCCAATCAACATCTCCCATGACTGGGAGTATTCCCCATGTTCCATAGTTTGACCAGGGTCTCCAATCAACACTTCAGCTGTCCCTGGTTTCCAGCCTTCAGTGGGTTGAATGGTGTCTTCTGAAAGCTTAATCCACATTCTCATCTCTGGAACCAGGGAAGGTGCCCTTATTTGGCAGAAGTCTTTGCAGATGTCACTCATCGAAGGATTTTAAGATGAGATCATTCTGGGTTAGCCAGGTGGCCCTAAATCCAATCACAGATATCCTTACAAGACAGGGAAAGGAAGAGAAGGCCACCTAAAGACAGAGGCAGACTTGGGAAGGATGAAACCAAAGACCAAGAGTTGCTTGGAGCCCCCAGAAGCTGGAGGAGGCAGGGACGATTCTCCCTTAACGGTCGTTGGAGGTGGTTGTGCAGTCCTGCCAACACCCTGATGTTTTTTGGAGGGGGGGTTCTTGTGGTGTCTGTAATTGTGTGTTTTAAGGCCTCAGCTTGTAATTTTATGGCAGTCCTAGAAAACTAACATACTTGTGCTCAGTCACTTCAGTTGTGTCTGACTGCGACCCCAGGGACTGCAGTGTGCCAGGGATTTTCAGCCCATGGGGTTTTCCAGGTAAGAATATTGGAGTGGGTTGCCATTTCCTCCTCCAGGGGATATTCCTGACCCAGGGACTGAACCTGCGTCTCCTGTGTCTCATGCATTGCAGGCAGATTCTTTTACTCCTGAAGACCTCTCTCCATGTTCTGAAAGATGCCACACACTCCCTCCCAAGGCACATGTGTGCACACCCTCTGCTGCTGCTGTGAAGTCGCTTCAGTTGTGTCTGACTCTGTGCAACCCCAGAGACACCAGCCCACCAGGCTCCCCTCTAGAGCTCATCAGTGAGGCAGGTTTCCACAAGTGGAATTCTCATTCTGAGTCCTGGTAATATTTTCCCCCTCAAATGTGTCTTGTGCATCCTTGTCTTAGGAATCATGTGAAAAGCAGCTACTGTGTTGCACGCTCATCGTGTGTTAAGCGTTGTGTCTACACGGATAGCAACTCTTTCACGTCTTACTGGCATCTCATTTTAAAAATGGAAAACTGGAGTAGAGAACCGAAGTCACTTGTGTAAGATCATAAGTAAGTAGGGTACAGGGCCTAGGCGGAAAAATAAAGCACGTTTTAAGTTTGGGGTGCCATGTTGTGTGGACAAGGGCTGGCCGCTGGGTGTGGGTGGTGACTGGTTTGGTTGTAATATCAGGAAGAAGTCTAGTCTGACAGGATGTGGGCTCCATAGGATATGCGGTGTTGGTAAAACGACCCCATGCATGGCCCTTGATAAGGTGGTAGGGTGCCAGCAGGTGAACTGAAAATCCAGGAGTTTGAACACCAGTAATAACTTTATTATGAGCCTTTTTTCTTAATATGCCAGATGGTGTTCTAAGTGTTTAGCACGTATTAGCCCATTGTGAAGCAAGTAATAATAGCACAGAAAGGGACCGTCTGTAAGTTGTGAGGTGTTAACTTCTTGGAGTTCAGGTACAGAGAAGTTCTTGAGTGAGGGGAGGGCAAGAAGCAGCAGAAGTCTGATCAGGAGGAACTGGTGTACCAGGTGGATTACCAAGGAAGAGACGTGGGCTCAGGCTGTCGACTCGGGATAACTGGGGTCTGCAGCCAGCGGTGAATGTGCAACAAGAATGACTTACACCGAGTCCAGCAGTCATTGGGGAACCCCAAGAAGAGTGGAGCAGCTGAAGGCTGATGGGAAAGAGGTAGAGCTTGGTGTTGAAACCCCCAGGGTTATGACCTGATGGTGTAGGTGACATACATTCAGTCCAGAAGTTTTTCGAGTAAGCCCTGGGCATTCCTGGTGGCTCAGCTGGTAAAGAATCCACCTGCAATGCAGGAGACCTTGGTTCGATTTCTAGGTTGGGAAGATCCTCTGGAGAAAGGGATAGGTTACCCACTCCAGTATTCTTGGGCTTCCCTAATGGCTCAGCTGGTAAAGAAGTGAACTGAGGTGAAAGTCACTCGGTTGTGTCCAACTCTTTGTGACCTCATGGACTATACAGTCCATGGAATTCTCCAGGCCAGCATATTGGAGTGGGTAGCCTTTCCCTTCTCCAGGGGATCTTTTGAAACCAGGTCTTCCACATTTCAAGCAGATTTTTTTTACCAGCTGAGCCACAAGGGAAGCCCAAGAATACTGGAGTGGGTAGCCTATTCTTTTTCCGGGGGATTTGCCTGACCCAGGAGTCGAACCCGGGTCTCCTGCATTGCAGGAGGATTCTTTACCTATCAGGGGAGCCCCCAGCTGGTAAAGAATCCACCTGCAATGTGAAAGACCTGGGTTCGATCCCTGGGTTGGGAAGATCCCCTGGAGAAGGGAACGGCTACCCTCTCCAGTATTCTGGCCTGGAGAATTCCGTGGACTCTATAGTCCACTGGGTGGCAAAGAACCAGAAACGCTGACTTTCACTTGGTGTCAGTATGGTTTCTTATTTATCTTTTTATTGTAACTAGGGAACATGAGGGTTCAGCCACACAACTTCTGAGCAGTACAACATAGGCTTTCTGTGAACCTAATGATTAAGTTTGCTTGATTTTTATCTTCAGTAAAATTATCTTTATAGCATTTACTGTTGTCTTTTAATTGATTAGGAACATTTAGAAGAGTTTCTGTTGATTCAACAGCCAGATTATTTTTACTTCCTTGTCTCACTGGGCCTTGTTCCATCTTTTGTTAACTTTTGGCAAAGAAAAATAGAACATTTTTTTTTCTTGTGGGAGAATATCTCCATCTTGTGTTGTGTTTTAGCTTCTACAGGTGTAAATGGAAATTGGCTGGGGAGTTCCCAAGGCAGGTGAGATCTTAGCTTCCCAGCCAAGGATGGAACCCATACCCCTATCATTGGAAGGTGGTCTTAACCACTGGATCATGAGTGAAGTCCTGCCTTAATTATTTAAGTACATTTCTATTTGCAGGAATAGAAATGCATTTACTTGATAAGCTGTACCAGTGATTAGGATTTGGGGCTCTCACTGCTATCGCCTAAGTTCAACCGTTGGTTGGAGAGCTAAGATCTTGTAAGCTGTGCGGTGAGGTCAAAAAAACAAATCAAACTTGACTGGCTTGTGCGCTTTCTCATAGATGTGCTTCTTGAAGACTTTGGTCTCCAGCGTTGCTGTCACATTGTGTTCTGGACAGATGGGTTGCGGGACAGTCTCATGTGATAACGACTTATGTTTACCCTAATATTTCACTTTTAATGCTTTCGAAGTCTTCTACAATGATTTCATTTGATCCTTCATATCATCTTAAGGAATAGGTTATGCATTCTATTAGTATGAGCTTCCTCTGGTGGCTCAGATGGTAAAGAGTTTGGTTTTGCAAGAGATACGGGTTCTATGCCTGGGTTGAGAAGTTCTCCTGGGGAGAAGGAAATATCAACCTGCTCCAGTATTCTTGCCTGGAGAATCCCATGGACAGAGAGTCTGGCGAGCCCTAGTCCATGGCGTCGCAAAGAGTTGAACACGACTGAGTGACTAACACTTCACTTCTCTTAGTATAAAGGTTTGGAGGTAACATATAGTACATTAATATTAGATCCAAGGTCTGCTGCTAAGTCATCTCCATTTTTTTCCTGCAGATCACTTACCACCCCTCCCTCCACCCAGCCCTCAACTTCCAGCAAGGGAGGAAGCAGAATGTAAATGGTAGCATTGTCTCAAATCATCTTTTGGAAAGTTGGACACAAATCTGTCGTTTTGTTTAAAATATGCTAGTGGAGTTTATCCAAACAGAATTTGCTTTGCCTTAATTGAAAAAGAAAAGTTCTTATTGAGTTTGTTACATTACTACTTTTTTTTTTTATGTTTTGGTTTTTTGGCTGCAAGACATGTGGGGTCTTAGCTCCCCAGCCAGGGATGAACCCACACCCCCTGGACTGAAAGGATTGCACTTAACCACTGAATTGCCAGGGAAGTCCTGCCTTAATTATTTAAGCACATTTCAATTTGCAGAAATTGAAATGATTTTACTTGATAAGCCATACCATCGAGTTCTGGTTGCTGTCTTAGACAATGCCAAAAATTGGATGTGACTTGTGGGTAGAAGTATGGTGTAGGGGTGCAAAGTGATTTTTGTCTGACGCATCGAAATTTCCATACAGTTTCAAAGAACTAGACTTTTTGGTACTAAAATAGGAAACTTCAGTCTTCAGGCATTTACTTTGATAAAATTCCTGGATAGGACCAGGCACATAAAGGATAAATGCTTTCGTAGAAAGCATTTGAAGTGGTTGTCTTCATTGTACAGAGTAATGAAATAGAAGCTTTTTGTTAAGTAGACAGTGACTTCTTGGACTCAAGATTTTGAAGCAGAAAATACAAAAGCAAATTGTAGATTTGCCTATGCTGGTGCCTTCAATGTGTTTTGTTCATGGGATTGAGCTTCATGAGGCAAGGCTGTTAGTTTAGTTCACTGGTGAGTCCCTTGGCCCAGAACAGTACGAAGTAGGGACTTAATATTATTTGTTGAGTGAGTTAATGAATGCGTATATAAAGACTGCAAGAAATGAAGGAAGGTACATCTTTATTAATGGACTAGTAAGTGAAACCATACATTTAATAACAGAGGGCTTGTATGCTTCTTGAGCATGATCATAGTGACATGCATTTATTATTTAAATTTATCATTTAAGTATGTACACTGTAACTGCATGACAACAGGCAAAGCTTGGGCTACGGGGCTAGAAAGTGGCCTGGGGGTAGAAGTGCGTGTAGGGGTGCCCTGGCCGTGTTTTTCTTTAATGGGAAAAAATATGGCTGTGAGACTGGACATGTGTGTGTAGAGTACTTAGCACAGAACAATTTCTTCCTGTTCTCATTAGTGCTTTTTCGGACGAAACTGAGAAGGAAACCATCATGTGTTAAGTCAGTAGTTCTCACTGAGAGTACTTTTGGGTGTTTGGCGCTGCAGGACATTTGGCGATGTCTGGAGATGTGGTGATTTGTCAGGACCTGGGAGACCACTGCTGGCATCTGTGGTCATAGGCCAGGGCTGTGCTAAATTATCCCACGATGCTCAAGATAAGCCACTACAATAAAGAATTCTCTGATACAAAGCATCAACAGTGCTGAGCTTGAATAGCTGTCTTAGTCATGAAAGTATGGTATTAAAGTATTGAGCAAATTAAAAAATATCACTGTGCATATCTTAAGTTGGATAAGATATTATTCTTTTGATATGTAGCAAATAAATTTTTTCAATTCTTGATAGTTTGGCTCCTAACCTAAGTTAGTTTTCCTAGTTTCTGTCAATATCAGGGATTCTTTTCACTGATATATTTATGTATGCTCTGAGGGAGAGGGAGAGGGTGGGATGATTTGGGAGAATGGCATTGAAACATGGTACTATCATATAAGAAACGAAGCACCAGTCTATGTTCAATACAGGATACAGGACGCTCGGGGCTGGTGCACGGGATGATCCAGAGAGATGATATGGGGTGGGAGGTGGGAGGGGGCTTCAGCATTGAGAGATCGTGTACACCTGTGGCTGATTCATGTCAATGTATGGCAAAACCAATACAGTATTGTAACGTAGAATAAAGTATTAAAAAAAAAAGTCAAAAAAAAAGTTGTTTGCTTTCTGAACAGTAGAATAAACAAATGCCTAATGAATAGTTGCTGAGCTCATCAAACAGTATTATTTGATACAGTCACAACTGCCACAGAAGATTGATTAACTAATGGTGACATGAAACTTGATGACATTATCTGCTTTAGGCATTTAGCTTGCATTCTAAATCTGGTAAGCTCTTGATTTTTTTAAACATTAAAATAAAATTTCTACTTCGCTGGAAGAATATTGTGGATTTCTGAGGCAATAGAGGAGAGTTGGAAAATTTGGGTAATTCCGCTGTTTCCTTTCTCATTAGACATTGGGCGGCGTATCATGTTTGAGTTAATTGTACAGAATGGAAGAGACTTTGGAGATATATTATGTGTTTATTATTTTGGCTTAAAAGTTGACCCTTTTCCCCGGATGTTTCATGACACATCAGTTGCTCACTTGGTCGGGTAGCAGTTGTTGACTTTGGTGGTCTGAGGTTTCTCTGAAGGGGCTCTGATGTTGCTCAATTCTTCACTCTTGCAATTTTGCGCTCAACTCCTGGGTGCAGTCTCAAAAACAGTTTCTTGTAGTGGACACTAATGACACTTAGTATTTGAGTTTGTTTTAGGTGCACTCTAAAGGCTTTTCATGAATTACCTATTTTATCCTCATCATGATGCTGTGGGGTGTAACTATTCTTATGATTCTCCTGTTAGACAGGTCAAGTCACTTGTCTGTGGTTGTAAGTGACCTAGAGGGTGGTAGGGCCAGGCCAGTTTAGTGATCTTCACTCTCTTCTGAGGAGGGAGTCTAGGGGATGTTGGTGTACCTTGAGTGGGATAATACAGAGAGAGATCTAACATGAGCCCTAAAATGCAACAGAAATAATACGTGAACTGTAGAGCACCACCATTTCTTATAGCTCTGCCAGGACAGGAAAGGCACTTACTGGTGGAAGAATGTTTTTTCCAAATGTAATTTTTTTCTTTAATTTTTTCTTCTTTTTTAAAATAACTTTATTTATTGTTGGCTGTGCTCAGTCGTCATTGCTGCCCCGGCTTTTCTCTAGTTGCAGAGAACAGGGGCTACTCTGTAGCTGCTTTGTGCGGGCCTCTCAGTGGCTTCTCTTATTGTGGAACACGGGCTCCAGGCAAGCGGGCTTCAGTGCCTGTGGTCCACAGGCTCAGTAGTTGTAGCACACGGATTTAGTTGCACCGTAGCATGTGAAATCTTCCTGGACCGGGAGTCAAACCTGTGTTCCCTTCATTGCCAGGTGGATTGTCATCCACTGCGCCACCAGGGAAGTCCTTTGTCTTTCTTTTTAATTGGAGGATAATTGCTTTACAGTGTTGTGTTGGCATCTTCCATACAACAACACGAATAGCCAGAAGTCTATATATATCCCCTCCCTCTGTACCTCCCTCCACCTGCACCCCATTCCATTCCTCTAGGTTGTGGAAATAGATTTTAAAAGGATCGCCTTGTGAAGTCAGTGTCTCTCCCTTTTGCTAAGCAGTGGGGGCAAAATGGGGAGGTACTGACTTGCAATAACTTCCATGATCTGAGAAGAAGCTGCCTGACCTGGCTGCTTCCGTTTTGACAGACCTCTGCAGGCCACACGACCCTCCAGTTGTGCCTGATGGCTCTCTAGGATATGGCAGTATCTCTGGTTTGGAAGCACTTCTAAAGGGTTTTCATGTCTAGGGAGCATTGACTAAAATGCACGGTGTGAGAGTTGTGAGTTTTATTTGGGGCAAAATGAGGACTGCAGCGTGGGAGATAGCACCTGAGAGCTCTGAGAAACTGCTCCAGAGAGGTAGTTGGGGGAAGGTCAATATATATTCTGGTGAAGGAGTTCAGTGCAATCATATGCTTACTTTACGAAAGTTTCTGTGCTAGTCACGAGGAGTTGATGTCACCATGAAGGGATTTAGTGTTTTTCTAGATAGGAAGAGATGCAAAGACTGGGATCATGAAGTCAGTTCCTGAAAATATTGAACCATCTAAAGACCTGTTCCACCCATTTCTCTGGAGCACAGAATGCCTCGCTGTCCACCTTGAATTCCCTTCAGAGGGTGCTGAAGGTCAGCAGCTGCAAGAGCATGGGTTTCAATCTTCCCAGAGGCAGATGGCAAATGCCCTTGTTGTTCAGTAGCTGGCAGATGCTCTTGACAAGTGCCAGTTTGTAGTTGACAGAAACTGAATGAATTGAGGTTTGCACTCTGCTTCGTGTGTGTGTAGGACTTGAGACTCCCACTGGCCGGGATGAGGGAGGTATGGTTTTTCCTCTGGGTGCTGGGTGCTCGCCTGCTAGAACTCGGTCCTCTGGGAGTGTAACCATTTAATTCTGCCTAGTCCTTTTGGGTCTGTGAGCTTCTTTAGGTTGATTGCTGCTGCTAAGTCGCTTTAGTCGTGTCTGACTCTGTGCGACCCCATAGACGGCAGCCCACCAGCCTCCGCCATCCCTGGGATTCTCCAGGCAAGAACACTGGAGTGGGTTGCCATTTCCGTCTCCAATGAGTGAAAGTGAAGTTGCTCAGCTGCGTCCGACCCCCAGTGACCCCATGGACTGCAGCCCACCAGGCTCCTCCATCCATGGGATTCTCCAGGCAAGAGTACTGGAGTGGGGTGCCATTGCCTTCTCCACTAGGTTGGTTAATACTAGTCATAATAGAGACCCGATGTGTTCTAGGTCCTCCGTTTGATGAGGAAATGGAGCCGTGGAGGATTAGCAACTGCCTGAAGTTATGAGCCAGTGAGAGGAGGAGCTGAGATTCCTACACAGGATGGTCTGATGTCAACACCTGTGCCCTTTTCACCCCCTTTCATCTTTCCTCCACTTTTGTCTCCATCTCTGGCATATGGTGGTTAATGAATGTTAGTTGGAGGAATGCACGGTGCCTGGCAGGTGGAAGCTAAGCATTGCTTTTACCAGAACACAGTGCAGAACTGCAGAATAAAGCAAGAGTGGAGCCCTGTGTCCTCAGGGCCTCCGCCCTTTCGTGTCTCTCAGGTCTGGATTTCCCAGTCTCCAGTGCAGCTTCGGAGTCGGCTTCTGGAGCCCTTCCAGGGAAGACTTTCCAAATGTTCCTTGATGCCGTTTGGACTTTGACTTTAGTCTGATTCTCATTCTGACACTCCCTGATGGTGGCTCCCCTACCTCCCTGAAGGGAAGGCCTGCCCACCTCCGGGTCCAGGTGTGGGGCCCCGCGAGCTGTGGGACTGTGGAAGAGAGGCTGGCCTTTTTGCCTCTCAAGTTTCTCCCCTGTAAGTGAGGGACTTGTAGGTAGTCTATTTCTATAGTCTGCCGCGCCCCCCCCACATTTGGCCTCTTTAAGAATCTGTTAAAAATGCATAATTCTCTGGGACTCAGGTTCCCTCTCACATAAAACCCATCCATCTACCACTTATGCCATGTGAAGGATCTCTTCTTTGCTAGGTTGTCTCCATCTCTGACAGTGTACGGCATGCCACAATAACATTGCATTCTTTTTAATTAGCAGATTTATTGTGAAGACAGTTTGTATTGAGACTAGTCAGATTCATAAGCCTTTCAACCTGGGCTCTGACACAGAAGAAGATTGAGGATTTTGGTGTAGGCTCCTATCAAAGAGGTGCTGACAACTCCAGACTTTTAAGACTTCTGGATTATTCCTTCTGACTTTTAACCCCATGTTCTCATCTATTATGTTATATACAAACAAAGGATGAATGTGTTTTTCTTGGAGGAGTAAATAGTGGAGCGATGTTTTGTGGATGGGTTTTAGCCTTACGGGGAACATCAGTAATTCATCTCCAGTTTACACACTTAGTGGGTGAAGTGTTGAAGAGCTCTTGGATCCCACAGAAAAACTTGAAATCTCTCTTGGTTCCTTTTGATCTCTGCACCTAGCTGCTACCCACCAAGGGTCCCCATTCCCACGACCCTCAACACTTTGAACCTCTTCACATCCCACTTTCTTTCTTAGCCTTGTTTTTTTTTGCCAGTAAATTCTGGTCTCTGTACAAATCCCACCCACCTTTCTGGGGCTGCTTCAGAGATCTGGGTTCCTTCCAATCACAGGGAAATTTTCAGTCACTTAGAATTTTACATATGTTCTTTCATGCCTGTCTTGGATGGAAGGTAAGAAACCAAAGGCATCGGAGGGAGAGACCACCTCACGGGCATCTCCCAGCATGAGAGGCTGTGCGGTACCCACAGCGCACACTCCTGCAGATGTTCTCTAAAGTGGAACACACCTTTCAACAGACGAGCATTTTATTCATAACATTCTAACCAGTCCCTCGTACATTTGAATCAAACCTTTGTTTCACTTGCATGTATTTTTGAAGGGAAATAAGTGAGCAAAATCAAATATTTGGTTTACAGCAGTTAAGATGGTTAAATGCAAACGTTCTTGCCTTGCCCCTTTGCCCCCCTCCTTGCTCTTGTGCCCCTGTGCTCCCCCCAAGTCGGTCAGATAGCCTGTTGCCCTGGAACTCTGATAGGGTTTTATTTACTGCCTGGTGGAAACATTTGGAAGGTGGGGTAGGGGAAGCAGTTAGAACAATACAGGCATTTTGAAACAGTTTCTTGGATTTCTTTTTTTTTTTTTTTTTTAATTTTTGGCAGCTGAGATAGACCTGCTCAGAATATTAAAAAAAAAAAAAAGTTTTACCTTAGTGAGCTCTGTGTTTGCCAGCGTAAATGTTTCCAAATTGTTCTCTTGATTTCATTCTTTAGAACCTAGGCAACTGGTATAATGTATATACACACAAAGCTTACATCTTTTTTTTTTTTTTGGCTTAAAAATGCAGTTATTCTTGTTGAGAAGTGGTAACTGAAGTTAACTATCAGAAATCAGCTAATTGAATTCCTTGCAGAGTGTTTCTATGCAGTATAGTATTATCAGGTACAAGTAATGGTAATGATGAACTCATGGGCTTGCCTTGGTGTTTATGAAATATTTCACAGAAACGAGAAAGTTATTAATTCCATCTTCAACACTTCAACAAATTAGAACTCAGTATCTTCTGGGTCCCCTATGGGAACTGAATCACCTGAAAAGAGACTTTAACAGGACAACTGTTAGTCGCTCAGTCCTATCCGACTCTTTGCAACCTCATGGGCCATCAGGCTCCTCTGTCCGTGGGACTCTCCAGGCAAGGATACGGGAGTGGGTAGCCATTTTCTTTTCTAGGGGATCTTTGAAACCCAGAGGTCAAACCCGGGTCTCCTGCATTGCAGGCATATTTTTTACATTTGAGCCAATAAGGAAGCAACAGGGAACAACAAATGGTTTCTGTCAATAAAAGGTAGCAGGTTAGTGAAGTAAGTTCATGATAAGCAACTTTCAGTGAAGCTCTTATAGTTGTTCATATTTGTAAACTGTTTGCAATATCTTTTGTTATTTTGTAAGACTTCTCTTTTGGAATAATTTTATTTTTCTGTCTTTAGTCTTTAAAGACACAAGAAGGTTAAATGCCCAATCTTGTGAAACAGTGAGGAGGAAAAATATAGGGTTTTTGTTTCCTTAATATTTTTGTCTATTTTTTAGCTTTTATATTTAATTTTCTCCCTTCTGCATCTAGGAGAAATAGTGTGAAATACAGGAGCAAAAGTTGGCTCCAGTCTTATTTCTGCCATTGTGGACAGTTCCTTAATTTTTTGGTCTTGAATAAGTTGCTAAATTCCTCTGGTGCTCAGTTTCCCCATCTGAGAGTGGATGTGATTGGACTAAATGATGTCCAAATCTCTTAGTTGTCTGAACCCTGCTTTTCATCAATGGAGGTATAACTGGCCTCCCTGCAAGTGTAGATTACAAGATCTTTATCCTGTGAATTATAGAGTAAACGTGAAAGTCGCTCAGTTCTGTCCAACTCTTTTTAACTCCATGAACTATACAGTTCATAGAATTCTCTAGGACAGAATACTGGAGTGGGTGGCCTTTCCCTTCTCCATGGGATCTTCCCAACCCAGGGATCTAAGTCAGGTCTCCGGCAGTGCAGGCGGATTCTTTACCAGCTGAGCCACAAGGGAAGCCCGATTACAGAGTAAGTCTGGGGAATTCTATAAAGCCTCTATTCTAACTGATTTGCCGTGCTCAGTGTGTATCACCTAATGATGCTGTTTCATCGCTCAAGTGAGTTGGGTTCGGTTCAGTTGCTCAGTCGTGTCCGACTCTTTGCAGCCCCATGAACTGCAGCATTCCAGGATTTCCTGTCCATCACCATCTCCTGGAGTTCACCGAGACTCATGTCCATCGAGGCCATGATGCCATCCAGCCATCACATCCTCTGTTGTCCCCTTCTCCTCCTGCACCAGTCCCTCCCAGCATCAGAGTCTTTTCCAATGAGTCAACTCTTTGCATGAAGTGGCCAAAGTACTGGAGTTTCAGCTTTAGCATCATTCCTTCCAAACAAATCCCAGGGTTGATCTCCTTCAGAATGGACTGGTTGGATCTCCTTGCAGTCCAAGGGACTCTCAAGTGTCGTCTTCACCACCACAGTTCAAAAGCATCAGTTCTTCAGTGCTCAGCTTTCTTCACAGTCCAACTCTCATATCCATACATGACCACAGGAAAAACCAGAGCCTTGACTAGATGGACCTTAGTCGGCAAAGTAATGTCTCTGCTTTTGAATATACTATACTTTTGAATATACTATGCTTTTGAATATACTATCTAGGTTAGTCATAACTTTTCTTCCAAGGAGTAAGCGTCTTCTAATTTCATGGCTGCAGTCACCATCTGCAGTGATTTTGGAGCCCCCAAAAAATAAAGTCTGACACTGTTTCCCCTTTTTCCCCATCTATTTCCCATGAAGTAATGGGACCGGATTGCCATGATCTTCATTTTTTGAATGTTGAGCTTTAAGCCAACTTTTTCACTCTCCTCTTTCACTTTCATCAAGAGGCTTTTTAGCGCCTCTTCACTTTCTGCCATAAGGGTGGTGTCATCTGCATATCTGAGGTTATTGATATTTCTCC